>CM040425.1:119537337-119677724 GCA_022702705.1 Papilionanthe hookeriana x Papilionanthe teres
ATTTATCATCCGAATGATTAGATCCATTCTAAGGTTGTATTTTTATTCTTCAGGATGCTTCTAATGCCTTATCCGTTCATTTAAATAGAATTTTGAGGTTTATGGTGGTCACCACATAACCCAAAAAAAAATAAAATAAAATCTAATCAAGGGGTTTAACGAATGAGGTATAAAACTATGTTATATGTTATATAGTGTAGAACCCGAGCAAAACTCGTTGTTGACGAGTCTGCTGTTGTGGATTTTCATGTTGTTAATAAATGATGATAAATTAGAGCTCAGTAGCTTGTCATTTCCAAAAGTACGACTAATGAGTAAGATCAATCTGGTTAGCGGCAAACCATTAAATACATTGCTTGTAGGCTCAATCCATTAAGCCCATGAGACACATTTAGTACTTGGGCTTTCACGTTTCTTAAAGGAACTCATTTTCAGTCATGTATGTGTCATAAACCTATGCACAGAAAGGCACATTATAATTTCAAAAAAAAATGGTGATTTTTTTATTGTGATGCTAAAAATGAATTGTGTTATATGTATGAGAATGTGAAAGTTTAGATGAGAGGTATGTAAATATATAAAAGTTGTGTGGTATATATGTAAATACCCCACAAAACATAATGATCCTCCGTGATAGTTTTGGATTAAAAAAAAATTCAATTTTAAGCTTGCATTTATTTGAGAATTTGGCCATCGTTCATCATGGCCCAATCAAAAAATGAACTAAATTTAGTTCACACTTTGACGTGGATAATTATAAAGCTTCAAATTTGCTCTATAAACACAAATGGCAGGGCAGCTATTGTGATTTGTTTTTGTGGAGTGTCTTAATCTATTGATCATATAATTGTACAATTCAGTTATTAGTTTGAGTAATTATTATGATATGGTAGTCAATAAATATAAAAATGAACTATTACGCTCTTCCAAAGTTTCGACGTGCTCAAATATAACAGTGTAAACGAGCCGAACACTAGCGAGTTCAGGCTCAGCTCTTCGCTTGTGTTCGACTCTTTTATATTTCGAGCTCAAAAAGTGTGTTCGTGTTCGACTCGTTTGTTTAATGAACTGAACACAAGTTGTTCACGAAGAAAGAGCCGTTTTGACAATCATAATCACGTAACCATAAGATAAATCTAATTTAATAATTTTTATTCTATTTTCTTAATTAATATTTTTAATTAGTTATAAATCTTTGTAATCTTGTAATCAATTAAATTTTTTAAAAATACTATTCATTAATATATATATATATATATATAATTAATGCATAGTATTTCGAGTCAAAACGAGTCGATCATGAACAAATAAATCTTTATTAGTGTTCACCTCATTAACTTAAGGAACAAATTAAACACAAACTTGGCGAAGTTTAACTCCAACTGAACCCTTTTACAGCCGAACCTAAAAGCATAGCCGCTACTTGGCTTTTGCTGAAACAAAAAGACACAATTGCCCCTATCGTATCGGCCCTACTCGCCTACCACTGCATGTTCTGCTGCCTTTCCAGCCTCCACTAACCTTAGCCTCCAGACGAAGGAAAACAGGAGTTGGACGAGAGTGACGAAAAGGGAAGAATAAAATGAACAGAGCTTAGCTGGCTCCCTCTTCTGCTTCTTTTCTTCCTTTTTACTCACCTCATCTCTGTCTTCTTTCCTTCACCGCCACGATAATCAAAACACTTTGAGCTGAAGGAAAAAAGCACTCTTTTACTCTTTTCTTTAATGGGCACCGGCTGGCTGGTGGCGGTGACGGCGGCGCTTCTGTTGCCTCTACTTCCCCCGGCGGCCGCCTCAGTTGCCTACGACCACAAGGCAATAATCATAAATGGTCAGCGAAGGATTCTCATTTCCGGGTCCATTCACTATCCGCGAAGCACTCCTGAGGTCCGCTCAGCTCTCTTTACAGAAATGCGGCTTCGTTTATTCTGCTGCTGCTCTCTCTCTCTCTCTCGCTGCCTCTCTTCCTTCTTCCATTTAGCAAATCTTTTAGATTTTGATATGTTGTTGTTTTCAGATGTGGCCGGATCTGATTCAGAAGGCTAAAAATGGAGGTTTGGACGTTATACAAACCTATGTCTTCTGGAATGGACACGAGCCCTCTCCTGACCAGGTGTTCCGCCTCTTTCTAATTTAGTTCTATAATGGCCCTCTTCTTGCTTCTTTTGGCTTTAGCTCATTCAATTAAGAGTTCTAATTTTATATCTTTTTCATTTACTTTTTAATTTTTCAGTATTATTTTGAGGATAGATATGATCTGGTTCGTTTCATCAAGCTAGTGCAGCAGGCAGGCCTCTATGTCAACCTTCGCATTGGACCCTACATTTGCGCTGAGTGGAATTTTGGGTAAATTCTTCACTCTTCCATGTTTAAAATTTTAACCTTCTTTCATTTCAGTCTCAATTAAAAACGCTTTTTTTGGTCTGGATTAACTATTTCCATCTTTAAGAAATTTTGTCTTTGACGAACAGGGGATTCCCAGTCTGGCTAAAATACATTCCTGGGGTTCGGTTCCGAACTGATAATGAGCCTTTCAAGGTAACAATTTCACTTTTCAATCCATTGCTCTTTTCTCCGTTCATTCTTGGCTTGATTTAAACTCCATCTTCAATAGGCTGCAATGGAGAAATTTACAGCAAAGATAGTGTCTATGATGAAGGCTGAAAATCTATTCGAGTGGCAAGGTGGCCCCATCATCCTTTCTCAGGTTTCTATTGATAAATACTATTGATAAATACTATTCAATCAAACATCCTATATTCTTCTTCAGAGGAACAAATCAACAACAAGAAGAAGAATATACTTTGTTTATATATATAAAAAAGATTACATATAACCGGCTGGAAGTTCCAACTATATCCAAAATACATTACTCAAAATAAAACTTATAGATTCTCCACCGAGAGATAACACAAATAAAACAAATTCTATAAAAATAATTAAAAGAAACTATAAATTCTATATTATCGTTTTAAAAATGATCAATTCTTGATCCCATAATGATTTCAAATACAAAATAAGCAAAGAAAAAATCATCAACTATCTCTTATAAAAAGGTAAAGCTAAGTTATCTCCATATATAAGCATGGCAAGTGCTGGAGGAGGATGAGTATCTATATTCGGGCAATCAAAATCAACTCCCAACTTGGCCAAAAACTCAGCCACTCTATTAACCTCTCTGAAGCATTTATATCATTGAATGTTGAAATTAGGTAGCATATTTGTAATTCTTCTCCAAATAATTTGACACTCGCAAGGACATATTTATCTCCCATTACATATTTCAAAAGTCAATAAAAGGGTTTTTCTCAATCCGCGATCATTTCAATTCAAACTGCTTTGCAATCATAAGCAATACAATCATTGGCATAGAATTCCCTCACAACCAGAATCACAACCACAATGATGACTTACAGTCATACTTTTTACTGCACCCCCAGTGCTGATAAATCCCCACTCATCAATCAACTTCTTCAATGTTAAGAAGTCGTGATAACGCTTCTTCGCTTTGGAGCTTACAAATTTCTTCTTGTCAAACGAATATTTTGACTTGCCGGCCTTAGTTTTAGGTGTCATTGCGAAGTAATAAGAAGAAAATCACAAGGAACAAGGATTAAAAGTAATGTGGATACAAAAAGATACAAGTCAAGAGCTAAATCAAAATTTTCTCCAAAAAATCTCCAATCCGACTTTCTCCACCCAAAAACCCGAAAATCCCGGATGAAAAATGAAGAAAAAAGTTTAGGGAGTGAACTTTACCTGATTTTCACTCACAAAAATTTCTTGAATCAAGAGAAATTGGAAGAAAAAGGGATGCCCTATGTTTTGCCTCTCAGTCGCTGAAGAAGAGTTGGGGGAGGAGATTTGCGAACCAGCTCTGTTTAGGGCTTAATGGTCAAACAGAGAGTACGACGCCTAGGCGCCGCTTGCCCAGAGTGGCGCCTTGGCGCCCTAGCGGGCGACGCCTAGGCTTCCAGACCAAATTTGACATGCCCCCCCCCCCCCAAGTCCTTAATCACACAATGCACTTTAACTAAAGATAAATAAGGCTACTCATTCTCTTTCTCATCATATTTCTTTCCTCTATTTCCTAACTTCCAACGGAGTCTCCCTCTATTGACTGTCGGGTGATTTCACACATTTTTGTAAGGAATATATTTTAGACCAGTTAGCGCATTAACTATCTAAATTGACTTATATGCTGTCAATCTCTAAGTACTATTCTGTTCTGATAGAGTATACATCTCGACCTGTACAATAAAAGAATCATCCACCAGCCGTAGTAATTTCTAGACACAGACCATCTTAATAGAAGAACAGGGTAAATAATAAGAAGTATTGAATTGAGATAAACCTGTCCCATGTCTAAACTCGTATGTGTTTTGTATATCCTTATGTTCGATTCAGGACTAGGCTGTAGAGAACACTGCTGGTCCTTCTACCACAAAAAGGCACACTAAAGTTCAGGCACAACGAGAAAATTAAGGATTCGTCTCCCTCAAATCACACAATCCTAATCATAGCAAAACAATCACAACACAAACACAAATACTCCAGTATAAACGCTCAACACAAAATTAAGAACAAACACAAACTCAAATACAAACTTGGGTTGTCTCCCAAGAAGCGCTTAGTTTAATGTCATTAGTCCGACGAATCCAAATATTTACTCAGGATGCCTATCATTAAAACCTCATTTATCAAAGACCTCTCACCACCTAGGTAAGGTTTAAGTCTTCATCCATTCACTATGAACACTTTACCACTCTTAGGATCTTTAATATTAATTACATTAAAAGGATAAACTCTCACTACAGTAAATGGTCCCGACCACTTGGACTTAATTTTTCCGGAAAATAATTTCAATCATGTATTATACAATAAAAGCTTTTATCCAGACTCAAAATCTATCCGAAAATCTTCTGATCATGTAATTTCTTCAATTTTTCTTTATAATTTTTCATATTTTTATAAGATTTTTGTCTAATTTCATCAAGTTTATTTAATTGTAGTAATTTTTTCTCACCAGCTTCTTTCGTATTGTAATTGAACCCTTTAACAATGCAATAAGCTTTATGTTCTAATTCCACTGATAAACTACAAGCTTTGCCAAATATGAATCTATATGGAAACATTTCTATAGGTTCTTTATAAGCAGTCCTATAAGCCCACAATGCATTATCTAGTCTCAAAGATCAATCTTTCTATTATGGTTGACAGTTTATTCTAAAATTCTTTTAATTTCTTGTTAGATACTTCTGCTAAATCACTCATTTAGGGATGATTTGCTGTGGCAATCCTATGTTTAATCCATACTTCGCCACTAATGCCTCAATCATTTTATTCCTAAAATGGCTTCTCCCATCACTAATGATCACTTTAGACATATCATACCTGCAAAATATATTCTTCTTCAAGAATTTAAATACAATTTGAGCTTCACAGTTAGGCAAGGCCACAACCTCTATCTACTTTGAGTCATGGTCACAGCTATCAGATATACAAATTCCCTAACGAAGGTACAAATGGTACCGTGAAGTCTAACCCCAAACAAAAAAAATCTCAATCTCTAAAGTAAAATTCAGAGGCATTTCGTTTCATTTGAAAATATTACCTACTCTTTGTCATATCTCACAAGTTTCTAAACAGAGTAGACCAATAAAATCCAGACTGTAAAATCTTAGTAGCAATTCTATGAACTCCAAAATGACCCCCAAATTCAGAATCGTGACATTTCCTAATAATTTCAAGTGTTTAGTGTTTCTTCTATGGGTACGTGATGCGATTTTTTTTATATGCAAGGATTTATGAACAATAGAGATATAATAATTTTTATAAAGTCACAATGATCCAACGCAAGTATAGATATCGTATCAAGTAATACGGGGTTTAATGGAGTCAGGTTTATCGATCCACATGAGGAAGCGATGTAAGAGGTTCTTAGTCAAATTCTAGTCTACTACTAACAGCCTTAATTTGGAAGAGTGATATAAGTAGTTTTTCTAACAACTACTCATAAATGCAGATAATTATATGTAAGAATAATAACTACTCCCTAATGCAAATATTAATACTAAAGATGACCCTTTTTAGGGAAATTAGTTTGGTGAATTTTGAGATAATAAAATATACTATTCTTACGTAATGAATTGGATAAAATTTAGGAATGAGATGTATTAAATATTGAATGTGCCAAATATGAGCAATCCTATTTTTTACCCTCTTAGAGTACCTCTCTCGTGAGTGTTTATAACGAACATTGGCGAATCACAAGGCTTAGTCACTAAATCCATGATTAAGTTTAGGAGGATACTTGACTGCCAACCGAGCTCCCACTTCCCTTCACCTGGAGGTTAACCCTTACTTTAGTTACCAAACTTTAGGACCAAATTGGAGATCTCGATCCGTCACCTCGAAACCTCCAATTCGACGCCCATGAAACCATATTTCCCTATTTATCTGCACTCAATCCCCATAAACTACGTAACTCATTCATGGACATTGAATGTGGTTCCACTTTGTTGAGAATTACTCCGCCCTTTTGGGACAATACAATTACAACGAATTTTAAGAATACAACAGACCCTTTTTGTAATGTAAATGGAGCGCAAGTAAAAACCATCACATTTATAATTAAAACATCTTTTAACAAGCATCCCAATATCCTAAACATGAATCCTACTCACTGCAAAAGAAAAGTAGAGTTAAAACGATGACATAAACTACTTATGCTCACTATTTCGAAACAAAGAAAGAAGAGTAAGAGAAAGACATCACAAAGTACGAAGAAAACAACGATGGAAAATTTCGTTTCAAAGCAAATCCATGAAAATAAGTGTTTACGAAATCATAAGATAATGAAGAACACAATACTTAGTTTTTTCTCCTGAAAGAAAGATGAAAATCTCTCCCATGAAAGTTTTCGGCGGATTCGTATGATTCAGAACGTTCCATTACTGATTCTCTCGAAATCCATCACTGATCTACTCGAAAAGGTAGAAATCTACATTTTCACTCCTATTCTAAGATCTCTAAGCATTCTCCAAATTTTTTCTAACATCTCTCTCTATTTTTTAGCTTCAAATTCGGTTTAAAATAGTGTAGGGACGAATTTCCTTAGAGGTGCATGAAGAAATCTTCCAAAAAGCGTCCAGATTCGATGTATATAGCTAATAACCGCTCAATTTCGCATCCAGACCGTCTTGGGCGCCGCCGGCGCTGAATGAGGCGTTGTCGACACCCTATTTTTCGTGGTCTCGGGTTTTTGGCGCCGGTTTGGGCCCCCCCGCGCCCATCCTGCGCAACTCCACCATTTTACTCAGTTTGGCTCCGTTTCAGCTCCGATTCGCCCCGTTTCAGTTGCGTTGCGTTCCTAACAGATAGCCTTACAATATAAGCATAAAAACAACATTTCTTTAAAGTGTAATCTCATTTAAAAAATATGCAAGAAGTGTAAAAGAGATTAAGCGTAGAAAGATTTATCGAAAAGTGTCGAGTCGAAATTTATTTTCTTGCTCGTTTTTCTTCCGAATTGCACCGTTTTTGCTTTTTTTTGCTCCAATCACCTAAAATCATCATACCTGCAACAAATCATGAAAAATACATTCATTTAAAGTGTAATATCAAAAAAAATGAGTAAAATCATATAGCAAAAATCGTATATATTTTTGGTGCATCAGTATACATCTCATAAACACTTGATCCTTACATTTTCTATAAAGGCACGGGTCGTCTCAAAAGTAATATCTGTCATGGACAAAATTCTTCCATTGATAGTATGTCAGACCATAGGATATAATATCACTAACTATGTAATTTACTATGCCAGCACACCATGGAATGTGTCATTCAAGTAATAACAAATAGTTGCTCATTAGGAAAATTCTTATTGATCTCTTCTTCATGAATACATGAATTCTCTGATGCAGTCTCGATAAGTGATCCGCTATCTGATTCTCAGTACCTTTCATATCTATTATTTCGATATCAAACTCTTGTATTGACAGGACTCATCTAATCAATTTTAGTTTAACATCTTTTTTCGACATCAGATATTGAATAGTAGAATTGTCACTTTGGTACCAATCAAATATGGCTTAAATATATGCCATCCAGTGACATGTCCAGTGGGAATCAATTCATTTTGTTCATTTAGTGGCACAATCACTCATTTCTTTGATACACGATGGATATGTCTAACCCATACATTTCTGATATGCGGTAGATAATACCTACATCGAACCACCTCAAAATTTCTTTCTTTACAGCTTCTTTCATAACAGAGTTAAATCTCCTTTGAGGATCTGTCCTAGGTTTATGATTTTCTTCCATCAAGATTCTATGCATACATATAGAAGGATTAATCCATCCAAACACTTTCTTTTAACTTCTTAGAACATTCATAAGTTGTTCCTCTTGTGAATTAGTCAAATATGATGATATGATAACTTATAATGTAAATGACTTCCCCAAATAAACATACTTTAAATATTTGAGAAGCACTTTCATCTCAAGTCTAGGAAGTTCCTCAATAGAAGGAACAAGAGGTTTACAATTTTTTGTTGTATCAAGTATCTCAAACTTCTCCCTTACTATTCTTGAATTATCTTAAACTAATAAAATAAATTCATCCTCAATAACCGTTGTTTCATCATCGATCAATATCTACTCCTATGGTTTAACTTCACAACATTCTCGGAATTGATGACTTAACAAATGATCTATGAGATCCATCCTATAGTATGATTCTTTTTTTACAACCAGAAGGGAATTTTATAGATTTTAACATATTCATCGTTAACTCTCCTTTTTGCACGTCAATCATAGCACGACTAGTGGCTAGGAAAAGTTGCATAGTACGATGGGATCTCATATTCTTTCATACCTAATACAATGAAATCAACAACATAGGTGAATTAGTCCGTCTTCACTTGAACATTCTCTATAATCTTCTTTGGATATGTGATCGATCAATCAGCAAGTTGAAGGGTTGTAGTGGTAGGGGTCATCTCTCATAATCCCAACCTTTTAAAAATAGACAGTGGTATAAGGTTAATACTGACAATCAAATCACATAAGACCTTCTGATATAACTTTTCTCAAATTGCACATGGAATAATGAAGCTCCTAGGATCCTTAAGTATCTAAGGAAGCTTCTTCTGAATGATAGCATTGCACACTTCACTAAGTGCCACAGTCTCGTAATCTTCAAACTTCTTTTTCTTGTTGAGTATATCTTTCGTGAACTTCACATAGCTGAGCATATACTCCAGGGCCTCAACAAACGGGATGTTAATGGTCAGTTTCTTGAAGACTTTCAAGTTGTTGATCCAGTTTTTGTTTCTGGAGTCTCTGAGGAAATGGTGGTAGTGGTCTTTCTATGCTAATCCTAGTGGGTGAGATTGATTTTCCTAAATCCTTGGAAAGGTTTCCAATAGGTTGCTCAAGTTCCACATTTTTTTTGCTCCACCTTAGAATCTTTTTGGACCACTTCCTCCAACTCTCTTTCACTCATCAACTTGACGACCTTTACGTGCTCACTACTCTTCTCTTTAGGGTTAATCTCAGTATTATTAGAAAGAGTTCCTTGGGGTAGGCTACTAAGTGAGTTTGTAATATGTCCCAATTGATTCTCTATATTCCTAATAGTTGCACCTTGGCTTTGTAATTGATTTCCCATTTGCAAAAAAACTTCTAAAGATAACTTCTCCATAAATTATTGATTACAGTTAAATCCTGGACGATATGAAGGTCTAGCTCAAACTATCCTAATTGTTCAAATTCCCAAAAAGGTTTAGTTGATTACTATATCTCCCATTGTTGGTTTCTTCCATCTTGATTGTTATTCTAATAGAAGTTAGGGTGATTCTTTCAATTGGAATTTTAAAAGTTAGCATACGGGTTGTTTGTCTTATTGTTAATTGCATTTAGAGTCTCAAATGATGAAGTGTTAGCATCAACCAATTGTCCTAATGAGTTTTCCTCAATGACATGGGATCCTTGAGATTTGCTCATCCCAAACTGATATGACTTTCTGGGAATCGCAGCTACCTGAGAACTTAAAATTGAAAGCATGTCTGTGTCGTGTACACATGCTACCTTTTTGGGTTTCACTCTTTCAAAAGACCATTGAAAGTTGTTGGTAGCCATCTTCTCAATCAGAGAATATGTCTCACCAAATGGCTTTGACATAAGCGACCCACCAACGGCGACATCTATAATAGAACTAAGATATCCTTTTAAATTATTGTAAAAAGACTCAATTATCAACCAATCTGGCAGTGCATGCTGGGGGCACCTCCTAAGAAGTTTTTTGAATTGTTTCCAAGCTTCATAAATCGACTCACCTTTATATTGGCAAAATGAAGTGATATCATTCCTCAATTTAGCTATTTTTTAAGGCGGGAAATACTTAGCTAGAAATTTCTGGGCCAAGTCACTTTATGTCCTAATTGATCAACGTGCTAATAAATTTAACCACACTTTGACTTTATCCCTCAAGGAGAAAAGAAAATCCTAAGCCTAACAACATCATTAGATACACTGTTATAGCAAATTGTAGTGCACAGTTCTAGGTAACTTGCTAAATGTAAGTTAGGACTTTGAGACGAGGCACCCCCAAACTATATGTTCTGTACCTATTAGATGATAGCAGATTTCAGTTCGAATGTGTTAGCTTCTACAACAGAGGCCTGAATGCTTAAGCGGATTTCATCTGCCGTAGGGTTAGCATGGTCTCTTAGTTGTCTGCGTGCATCATGAATTGGTCCATGGGTTGGTACCTGAATTTCTGGGTTGTTATGTGGGTTGTGTGGCATCTCTCATATGAGTTGTTCTAGTCTTTTGTTTTCTTTTCCTAATATTTCTCTCTAATTCAGAATCGTGTGGTGCTAGTTTCATAGGCCGTGCACTACACATACACGAACTAGAGAATCTAATACGTAAAATTCATACAAATATTTTGGTTTATTTTAATTTTTCAAAAATAGGAAAAAAAAAATAAACACAAGCAATTAATACTAAAAAATTTTCAAGTTTAAGACCTAGATGTTCAACTAAAATTCTCCTAAGGTAAATTCACCGTCGTTCCACAGCAACAATGCCAAAAACTTAATACCGCTTTTAGATACAACCACACTTTGGGGGCTTACGCAAGTGCACGTGCCATATCAATAATATCATATTTTTTAGTTCTGAATGTCGATCCCACAGAGAACGAGGGAATTAGACCTAGGAAAAGTTCTAACCTACTAGTTTTGCTCCTAGCTTGGAATTTAGATTGATTTAAAGTCCTACAAACGAATCCTATAGTATCTAAAGCAAGTGTAAAGTATAATTCCTACAGAAATCCTACTTAATTAGGTGTTGGATTGATGAAAATCAGTGTCTAAAGCTACGCTCCCTTGTAATGATGTAAGTGGAGTGCAGGAAATGTAAAATGTTAATTTTAAATTTGGCTAGTAACAACTAGGAGCAACTATCTTCTTTACTCTCTCCCGTGTATAAAAAAGATTGGTTAAAACGGCTTTAATTCTTTAAATCGCATTTTGAAACCGTCAAAGAATATTTCTCTAACATTTGCATCTTCCTATGAAACATATCCACCTATACTCCACAGATCAATGTGACTAACCTAGTTGATTTCACAATAGCTTTCCGAGTCATTATGATTCGCAGCACATTATAACATTTCACTTGGACATAATGAAAAATAAATGAACATCTGAAAGTTAATCACCATATTAAGTAATTAAGAAAACAATTTTGAAAACATATTGCACTCCTACTCATCCTATTTAATTATCACAAAGTAAGGTAAAGAGTACTACTCCGAAAGCATGAAATAATTAACACACCAAATTATTGAAACAAAAGAATTTTGCTATCCAAATCCTTAAAATAGAAATACAATAAGAAAGACATAATAAACTTATCTTCCTCTCATTTACAATGACCTGAAAATGCTCCACCAAATGCTTCCCTTACTACAAAATCACCTGAAGGACCTCCCTATCCTCTGCCTAGAAGGAGGAGGAGATTCTATAGCATGCTACAAACTCACATCAGTCTCCCTAAATTCAGCAATCCTATACCTACTAGCATCAATTCTTCAACAACAACTGATACCTCCCCTACATAGATATAATATAGACTCCCTTGTCAACCCAATAGACTACTTCACGACCTCCTAATAACTCCACACGGCAGGCTCCCAAACAGCTCAAAACTGCCTTAGGCAGTTGCTCGCGCTTTAAGCGCCAGTCTCTCGGTTTGCATAGAATGGCATGGGCGCCTTGGTGCTCAAGAGAGCAGTGCCTAGGCACCAGTGTCGTGGCGCCTTGGTGCCAAGTAGGTGGCGCTTAAGCGCCGCCTTCTCAGTTTGCCAGGTGAGGGATTCGAGCCTAGGCGCCCATGGGTCTGGCGTCAAGGCACTAGTCCTCCATTTTGCTCTTTTGCTCCATGTCCCCTCCACATTGTTTCACTTCCAACACCAGTTGTACCTGCAAGGAAAACATTAAAATACATTTTCTTAAAGTGTAATTTTATCCTAAAAAATATTAAATCATAAAAGAATTTAAGCATTCTTTTCTACAAATCAATCATCAATTAGAATATATAACATAAAAGGAAGAACAAGATGCAAAAAAAAAAAAAAAAACTATAAACAATTACCATTACAATTCCTCCTACACCTGCCTTCTCCTCTTTATACTTCCATCCAGATTAATTTTTAAAAAAAGGTAAAATGGTTTGACCCATCTCATCAGCTGAACAGGAAAGTTCACAGCTTTTTGTCCTCAAACAAGCTTATCACCCAAAGGTTGGACATACCTTTGATGTATATAGCATTCTTTTTGCTAAATTTTCACCACTTTACATTTATAGGATTTAATATTAACCAACACTCTATCACTCGAGCGATGTTTCCTGCCATTCTGCTCCATCCAAATAAACCAAATACATATATACGGTATCATATTTAGTAAATGAAAACCTTATGCTTCCCTTCCCAATTCTACAAACATTAGCTTAAAGAATGATACCCTGAATAAGGAATAAAGATGCTAAACTGACCTGCCAAATTCCTCTGAATAGATTTCGAGAACTTGCAAAATAAAAAAAAATATGTGAGCGAGATTCTACCTCTTATCTACATAATATAGACAAATAGAGGAAATCCTGAGCCCTTTAAGTTTAATTATATTATATGTAGGAAGAAGATTAAGATCAAGTCTCCAAGCAAAGAACGACTGAGTGGGTTTTAGAACTTCATTCCAGATGTGCTCCCCTTTCCAATTATTTTGGATAATATAAAGCTTATTTGCAACAAGTTTACTCACACTCTTTATCTTTACTTTTAACTCTAATAACGTCATATTTAGTTTCGTCAGTAGGAATAGAAGCTATGTACTTCACCAAATCATCATTCAGAATTTCCCCAAGCTTATTCAAGTCCCAGTCATTTCCATTCTATATATCTGCAACCCTCATATGTTTCCCCAGAATATCATTTGAGATATTCCAAAGAGGTCCTAGTAGATACCAATCATCATACCAGAAATTCACCATACCATCCCCAAGTTCCCATGTAATAAAGTCCTCAGCCTTATGTTTAACTTTAAGAAGTTCTTTCCAAACCATAGAATCCCCTCCTCTCCATAAAATTCTCCCACAATCCTTGTTTGGATCTAAGTTTGATCCAAAGTTTACAATAATTAATTTCCATGGTTTGATTGAAAGTTCTAAAACCCAAACCATAATCTTTCTTTGGTTATACAACTTCCTCCAAGTAGTCTAATGGGTGCCTTGCCCATGCCCAACCCACAAAAACTTATTAAAAATTCTCTCCACTTTCAACTGCATGCTGCACGACATCTTAGTGATCTGAATGATATACATTGGCAAAGAAGTTAATATACTATGAAGAAGAGTCAATCTTCCTCCAAAAGATAGGAAAGAATTCTGCCAACTTTGAATTCTACTATTTATCTTATGTAATATCTCCCGAAATATCAATTTCTTGTTTTTGGCATTGATAAGTTTTATACTAAGGTACTTCATAGGTAAAACAGTAACCTTGAAACCAAAAACACTTTCAATCCAATTTTTTCTGTCGACAGGCACCCCTTTGCCAAGATAAACCTCACATTTGTCAACGTTAAGTTTCATCCCAGAAAAATTCTGGAAATGATCCAGGATTTTATAAATATGTTTGATATTATTATTACTCTTGTTGCAAAAAATAATAACATTATCGGCATGAGCAAGATGAGAAACTAGCTCCCCACTCTTAGCACTGTACACATGTAGTGGATGAGAGTATAAATGTTTGTTTAGCATTCTTGACAAGTAATCCATAGCAATAATAAAGAAGGTAGGAGATAACGGATCTCCTTGCTTGAGCCCTCATTCAGATTTAAAGTGACCCTTACATTGCCCATTCATTAAAATAGAATAGTAATTATTCTCAAGGAACATTTGTATTGTTATGAAAAACAATGACAATAAAACGAACCAGATCGAAAAAAATCACGAACCAGAAAAGAACACATAGATTTACGTGGTTCGGGAAATTGCCTACGTCCACGGAGTTGCAGAGAATTTTATTACTTGAGAAATTACACCGTCGAGTGCCTCAACTTTTACAAGAAAATTTCTCTATTTTTCTCTCTCACTCTCTTACTCTCTATCCCCTTCCTCTCTCTCTTACTCGGCCTTTGAGCCACGTGAGAAGAAAGTGGGAAAATAAAGGAATCCAAGAAGAAAAGCAGCTTTCTTTTCCTCTTTCCTTGTTGTCGTACTCTTTTGTCGAAGATGTGAGAATTTGGGGATGTCCAAGAGCAGGTTTTGGCTTTTGCTTTTATTACAAGTGATCAAACTAAAAATTACCTATTTTTAGTATAGATTTCATGCTCACTTTATGTACATTTTTTATGATATTACACTTTAAAGGAATGTATTTTGCATATTTTTGTCTTGAGGTATAAAAATATGATATTAGAGAAAATGAAGCAAAAGCTATACTGATTTTGAGACGAAATGAGCGAGGAAGAAAATTCGACTTGGCACATATCAATATATCTTTCTATGCTTAATATCTTTTATATTCCTCGCATATTTTTGAATGAAATTATACTTTTGAGAAAGGTTGTTTTTATGTATACATCTTGCAGAGTGAAGATGTTAGGAACACAACGCAACTGAAATGGGGTGAAACAGAGTTGAAACGGAGCCAAACTGAGCAAAATAGTGGAGCTGCGCACAAGGTGACGCCTAGGCGCCAGTGAAGACGAGAAAACGGCGCCTAGGCGCCAGAATTAAGGCCTAGGCGCCAGAACTCATCTAGGGGCGGTTATGGACGGTTATTAGACGGTTTTGGGTGGTTTCAATGCATTCTAGAAGCCTCTGGACGAAATCCTACATGTCAGCAAATAATACAATGAATCTAGACACATTGGAACAGTTTAATCATGAAGAGGTGTGACCTAAAGTGAAGGGGTGCGACTGTTTGGGCACAGAGTCTGACGCCTAGGCGCCAAAATTGTTTCTAGAAGATTCGTTGAATCTGGACCGAATTTTGAAGATGTGCCTTAAGCAACTCTTGGTCATTTTCAAAGCTCTATAAATAAGGACCAATTCTACAGCAAGGGGGTGCTCTCTCTCTCTCTCTCTCTCTCTTCTCCTTTAGTCATTTTAGAGTCATTTTAGAGTCATGAAGATGTATATTTTTACATCTTATGGAGAGATTGGTGAGGGATTTTGAGATATTTATGTAAGGGATGTACGAGCGGTGCATGGATCGATGGGAGACTTTGGTGGAGAGATTTTCTTACTTTCCTTCGGAGGGAAAAATTTAAGTATTGTGTTCTTCGATTCTCTTGTAATTATTATAAACACTTTTTAGTGGATTTTCTTTGTTTTAAACCGAGTTTTCTATCGTGATTTATCAAGTGCTTCGTAAGTGATTTTCTTTACTCTTTCTTTAATATGAAGTAGTGACATGTATAGGAAAATTATTTTTATGATAGAATTATCTATTAGATGCTTCTAGGTGATAGATAGTTGCATAAATATAATAGAATATTAATGAAATAAGTTCCTTGTTGGCACTTAATTTACTACATAATTCTATCAATTCTTTTACTTATGCCATTATTTTCATTTACTTTTGTTTTGTAATGAAATAGATGCTTTAGGAATTAAGATTTGCTTAGATATTCTCTTATTAAATCATACCGGATCTTCATTCACTTTACAAATTGATCACTTGTATTTTTAAAATCTGTTGAAGAATTCAGAGACATAACCGGAAACGAGTTCTTAACTAGTAGATATTAGATGAATCCTTGGGTAATCGAAGGCCTTGAGCGGGTTATTCAAGGTGAAGTGCAAATAAATAGGGAGATATTGTTTATTGGGCGTAGAATTGATTAGTTTTTTAGTGACGGACTAAATTCTAATAATTTGGTTTATAGAAAGGGAACGAGTCACTAGTAGAGGCCGACTATAGCCACTCTTGGACATCTAGAAGTGTGAGCCTAGATTAGCCCATTCTACTAATAATTCATCCTGATCCCATCTATAGATTAGCCAATGTTCTTTTTACTATCGAGCAAAGGTAAAGAATATGATTGCTTCTATTTGGCACTACTACATAAAATTCTAAGCTTCTCTTTCCTACACATTATCTATGTAATTACAAGAGAAAGGTAGTTTTTAATATTTCAAAATTCTCCAAATCAATTTATCCATAAGTTATCTTTTTATTTAAGAACTTTATTTAGGATTAGTTATTAGAAAATCCATTTTAATCGACATTCCAAATTTAGGCCTTATAGAAATAGACTGGAATTAGCTTAAAGAATTTCTACCTCAACTTACTATGGGATCGATACTTGGGGTTATAAAAGAAAACCCTATATTACTTCGAAACGATACGTATACTTGCGTAGTACCCCTAATGCGTAAAATATTTTCTAAAATTTTACAACATTTTAATTTTATACATTAGCCGCTATTTATAAATTGGGTCAAGTTTTTGGACATCTTTTGGAAGTAAAAATTACTGCGTTATTGCGGGTCGGGTCAATAAGCCAAAAAGCCTATAAAGAAAATGCTGAAGCAAATAGCGGCAAGTGTTAAGTGGCTACGCGATTCCGCGTGAAGAAAAGAGGCGGGACCGCGGAGAAGAATTTGGCGGGATCCACATCGGGGAGTAATCCAGGCGATGCTTGCAAAGGAAGGAATAATTTAATTAAGAAGTAATTTAATTAGCTGCCAATTTTGATTTTACGGACGGGGCTTCACCACTCAACAATTCTCTCACTTGGAGACTGGGACATAGACTGCACTATCCACTGGTTGCATCGTCTTTTCCTTTAAAATGTGTTATCCACCACCTCTGCAATTCAAAGCTTCTGTTATCATGCTAGAAGGCCAACTGAAGTTATGTACAACTTCAGTTACTTAAGTATAACACGCCTGATTAACATATCAGCAGAGTTCTTGCTTCCATAAATTTTCTCAAGTAGCAACTGTTCGTCATCTAACAATGATCGAATAAAGTAATACCTGATCTGAATGTGCTTTTTCCTGGATTGAAATGCTGGATTTCTGGCAAAAAATATGACGCTCTAACAATCACTGTAGAGAGTGCCCTTTTGAATCTCCTTATCCAGTTCTTACTAGAAACTTTATAGCCATATCATCTTCTTTGCAGCTTCTGACACTGCAATGTACTCAGTTTCTGTAGTAGACAACGAAACTGTCTTTTGTAGATTTGAGCCCCATGACACTGCAGTACCACTAGGAGTATAAACATAACCTGTAGTACTCTTCCCACTGTCAATGTTTCCAGCTAAATTTACATCAACAAAGCCCTCTTCCTAGCTGTATAAAGTTTCTGAAAATATTTTATAGCACTAGAAATGATCTGATCTTGTTTGTAAACCCACTTCCCACCCTTCTTTTTAATTTTCAAAATAGCATTGTCACTTCTTTCCAGTTTAATACATGCATGGAAAAACTTATAATTCCTGTCTCGCTCAACATGACTGAGGTAAGAACCTTTTTGTTTCAAAACATCTATTTCCGTCTGTATAGTGATCTATAAAAAAATACCTATTTCTTTATGTCTTAATTCTTATTAATTTCTAAAGATATTATGCTTTAATGAAATGTATTTTTTGTGTTTTTGGATGTAGGTAATGTAAAAAGGCTTGAGAAGGAAAAAGAAAAGGGAGCGAAAATAGAAGCAAAATATCGAAGTATAAAAAAATATGGCCTGGCGCTAGCGCGCAACCGGCGCCTAGCGTCGGACTCGATACTGAAACGCATCGAGTTTTTGACAACGTTTGATCGGTTATTTTGGCGGAGTGAGCGGTTATTGGACATTCTAGAAGCGCCGGCAGTTGTTCCTCGATAATAGGACATGTGATACATTGCATTTGGACGCTCCAAAATGGTTTTAATCGCGAAGAGATGCTAGTCAAAGTGAAGAGGTGCGAAGAGCCGGACGAGGTGTCCGGCGCTGGGCGCCGGATTCGGCGCCAGGCGCGGATTCGGCGCCAGCGCCGAACCGACCTTCAGAAGATTCATTGAATGTGGACATGTTTTGAAGAGGTGCCTCGAGGCAACTCTCGATGCTATAAATAGAGGTCCATTTCTTCGAAAACGTGCCCCTCCCATTGTACCCCTTTCTCTTATCTACTTTAGGATCTCTCATCCTTAGAGAGAGAATTAGAGAGAAATTTAGGGCCACTTTTGTTTAATTTAGTGAGTTTATTTTCAAGTTATTGCATCCGGAGTTCATTACAGTTATGAGTCGGTAGGAATCGGAAGATGCAGCAGATGAAATATTTGAGATAAGTATATTTTTACATTTAATTTAAAGTTTAATTATCATGTTTTGTTATTTATTTTCGATGTGTTACGAGTAGTTAGTTACTTTCTTGATTATCGAGAGATAGATAAGATAATATAAAGATTCGATGAAGAATTAAAATTCAAAATATTTACAAAACATTGTGATGACATTAATACCGATCTTACTTTACTTTTTAAATCGACCGTTTGAATTGTTAAAACACGTTGAAGAGTTTAGAAACGCTCGAAGGAGAAGAACTCTTAACTCGTAAATGTCATACGAATCCTTGGGTAATCGAAGCGCATGTAGCGGTTATTCGTAGTGAAGTGCAAATAAATAGGAAGATAATATTTAAAGGCGTAGAATTGATAAGTTTTTAGAGTGATGGATTAAATTCTTATAATTTGATTTATAGCTCAGGAAAGGTGTCACTAAGTAGAGCCGACTATAGCCACTTTGGACATCTAGAAGTGTGAGCCTAGATTAACCCATTCTACTAACAATACATCCTGCATTATTCAGTAAATTAGCCGATGTTCTTTGCATCCGGATCGAAAGGTAAAGAATAAGAATGCTTTATTTGTACATAATACTATAAATCAAATTCTCCAACGAATATAAAATTATCTTAAAAATCTTAGATTAATTGAAGGAAATAAAGTTGTTTATTTTATATAGAATTCATAAAATCATTTTCTTATTATTGTTTTCTTTAATTGCATCTAAGTAAATTAATAGTAATTTATAATCGGATTAAAAGATAAAATAAAAATATTTTTACTATTTTATTTCGCTTTCACTTCATAGAAAATTTATTTCTATAAATCTTACTCAGTGGGATCGATACTTGAGTCTTTATTTAAAAACCCTATATTACTTGAAACGATATGTATACTTTGCGTAGATACTTTCAGTGTGTAAAAATATTACTAAATTATATAATATTAATTTTATACATTAGCCATTATTTATAAATTGAGTCAAAGCTTTTTAGCTTATCTTTTGGAAGCAAACATTATTTGCGTTAAGCGAGGCGAGTGCGGGTCGAGTTTTGGCGCGTTGTGGGAAGAAATCGAAGGAAGAAAGAAATAGAATAGTTAAATTTTATATTTATTGCTTGTTTAATGCGAAGATTTGGTTCCGAAGGATTAATACGCTTTAGATTCGAATTGGGAAGAACAATTAGAAAAATTAAAAAGAAAAAACAAATTCAAAAATTTCAAGAAATGACTACTTTACAAAATCCGATTGAGCTTAATGATCAAAATGTTTATAAACAATTAAGGGATTATGTTGATCTTACTGATTGATGAACTTCGTAGTAGTATTCGAATACGCATTCGTAGATGCTTAGTTCTTCTGAACTTAAACCGTCTATTATTCGAATAGTGCAAAACGATCGATTTGGTGGATCACCAGAATGAGGATCCAAATTTACATCTTGTTAGCTTTTTGGAACTTCAGTACTACCTTTAAATATAACGATGTTTATGATGATCTTATTAGATTTAGACTCTTTCCTTTTTCTTTAAGAGATAAAGAAAGATGTGGTTAAACTCATTAACGACGTGTCTATTAAAACATAAGTTGAAATAACACAAAAATTCATTGCTAAATATTTTCCTCCTTCTAAAAGCTGCTAAATTAAGAAATGATATTACTTTGTTTAGTCGATTTGATGAGGAACAATATATGAAAGCTTGGGAAAGATTTAAAGAACTATTAAGAAAATGTCCTCATCATGCTTTTACCTGATTAGTTGATTATTCAAACATTTTATAATTGATTAATTGGATCTTTAAAATCAATTATTGATGCTTCTTCTTGGAGGTTCTTTAATGTCTAAATCATTTGAAGAAGCTCTACACTTTAATTGAAGAAATAGTAATAACAATTTTCGATGGCGCTCGAAAGGATTAACACCTAAAAAGATGGCCGGTATTCAAGATAATGAAGCCTTTTCTATCTTAGCTTCATGAGTTGCGAATGATATACAGAAATTAGATAATTTTGCGATTAATATTTCGCATAACTCTGCTAATATTGAAGATTCTCGAACTATCGAAACTTTACGAGCTATCTGCAAGTAAAAATAATCCTTATTCAAATTATTATAATCCCAGGTGGAAAAATAATCCTAATTTTAACCTGGAATAATTCACAACAACAATGTGGTAATAATCGATCTCATCCAATCTGAAATTGGAATAATCGAGTTAATTCAAATTATAAACCTCTGGATTTAATAATCAACGAAAAAAGTTATCAATAGAAGAATTAATTATGCGAATGAATAATCAATTACTGAAATCAAAATCTCGCTATTCGTAATATTGAAAATCAAATGAGGCAAATTGCTACTTTAATTAATAACGGACTGCAGTGAACACTTCTACAGTAATGTTGAAATCAATCCAAAAGAAGCTGGAAAGAACATAAACAAGTTAAAAGCATGCAACTTAGAAGTGGAAATGAATTAAAAGAAAGATTGCAGAATGAAATTGAAAAAGAGATTGAGGTTGAAGAGATTGAATAACCTAAAGAAACTCTCTCTACAGTCGAGATCGATCATTATCATTGTTAATGTGGAAGTTGAAAACCGCCATCACCTTTCCTCAAAGACAAACAATGAGAATGCGATCATCGATTTTCTAAGTTATTTCGAAATTTTTAAGAAACTTACTTATTAACATACCTTTTCTTTGAAGCTTTGGAATAATTGCTAACTTACGCAAAATTTATGAAGGATATTTTAAGCAAAAAATGAAAATTTGAAGCTTTTAAAGCTGATTGCATTAAGTAAAGAATGCGGTCTGATAATTCAAAAGAAATTACTGAAAAGCTTAAGGATTACGGAAGTTTCATTATACTCTGTGCTTATTGGAGAAAAATTTTGCGGAAAAGCTTTATGTGATTTAGGAGCGAGTATTAATCTCATGTCATTTTTTATCTTTCGAAGATTGGATTTAGGAGATATTACTCCCACCATTGTAACTCTTCGATTAGGTGATAGATCTATCACTTATCACTAAAGGAGTTATAGAGGATGTCGCTGTTAAAGTGGATAAATTTATCTTCCTTGTAGATTTCATAGTACTTGATATAGAAGAAGATAAAGAGATACCTATTATTTTAGGAAGACATTTTCTAGCTTCATGGACGAGTTATATTTGATGTACTAAAGGAGAATTGACTATGAGAGTCGATGATCGAAATTAAATTCGATGTTCTTAAATCGATGAAGACTACGATAAAGAGAAATGTTATCGAATGTATATAATTGATTATTTAATTGAAAAACATTATCGAGAAAAATGTAAAGTTATTTACGAAGAAAAATTTGAATTTTAAGCGATGAAGATGAAATAGTAGAAGAAGAAGAGACTCATTTTATTAAAGATAATTGGAAAGCTTTAGACATAACTCAAAATGATATACTTTTACCCTCGATTAAAAAAGTACTGAACTGGAATTAAAAATGTTACCTTCCCATTTAAAATGTGCGTTTCTTGGAAATTCGTTAACTTTACTCGTTATTATTTCTTACGAAGCGAGTAAAGATCGAAAAAAATTACTTAGGTGTGTTAAATAATTATAAGAAAGCTTTTGGTTGGACTATTGATGATATAAGAGGAATAAGCCCTTTCATTTGCATGCATAGAATTTTAATGGAAGAAAATTTTAAGCACTACTTATAGAATCGCGAAGAAGATTAAATCTTATTATGAAAGAGGTTGTTAAAAAGAAATTATTAAGTGGTTAGATGCTTGGTATTATTTATCACTATTTCGGATGATCGATAGGTAAGCTCTATTCGTTATGTTCGAAGAAAGAAGGTGTAGCTTGTCATTATTAATGATAAAAATGAACTTATTCTACAAGACAGATTCTTGGATGGCGAATTTGTATTGACTTATAGGAAACTAAATAAAGCCACTAGAATTGATCATTTTACTTTACCTTTCTTGGATCGAATGCTTGATAAATTAGTTGGACACTCATATTTACATTTTACGGATGAATATTACAGTTATCATCGATTACTTATTGCTCTACGAGGACAAGAAAAACAACATTCTAATCGCTTATGGAACATTTCTTTTAGAAGAATGCGCTTTTAGTTTATGTAATGCACTCGCAACTTTTCAGATGTATGATGTCGATATTTTGTGATTTGATTAATGAAAAGATTGAAATATTCATGGACGATTTTTCGATCTTTGGAACTTCTTTTGAATCTTGTTTGAAAACATAGCCAAAGTTACGAAAAGATGCGAAGAAACAAATTTAGTTCTTTAAGCGGGAAAAATGTCGATTCGTAGTCATGAAGACATTATACTTGGACACTGAAGTATCGCGAAAAGGGATAGAAATAGATCAAGCAAAGTGAAAATTATTATTGAATTACATGACCACTTACTATCATATCGATGTGAGAAGTTTTTAGGTACATGCTTGGATTTTATAGAAGATATATAAAGGATTTTTCTAAAATTCTTAAACCTCTTTGTCATTTATTAGAAAAAGATGCACTAATTTGAATTTAATGAAGAATGTATTAATGCTTTTAATATTCTAAAAGAAAAATTAATAATCTGCACCTATCATTGTTGACTTTGATTTGGAATAAATCTTTTGAATTAATGTGTGATGCAAGTGATTTTACAATTGGAGTCAGTATTAAGACAAAAATATGAGAAAGTTTAGCAAAGTTGTATATTATGCTTAGTAAAACTACCATTTGAAACACAGAGAAATTACACTACCATCGAGAAAGAGCATAGTCTATAGTATATACGCTTTGATAAATTTAGACACTATCTTAACTGTGCTTAAATGCATAGATTATACTCGATTATTCTGCTATTAAATATCTAATATCTAAGAATGATTCTAAACACTAGACTTATAAGATGGGTTTTATTTACATGAATTTGATTTTCAAATAGTAGATAGAAAAGAAGCGAAAACCAAATTCGTGATCATTTGTTCAGAATTAAAAATGATATTATTTCGGAAGAAAATATAAATGAGAAATTCACGATGAATCTTTATATGTTATTCGAAGATACAAAACACCGTAGTATCTTGATATTGTTAATTATTTAGTTAGCGATATTTTGCGTTATGACTTGGATAACAAATTTATTAAGAAATTTAAATATGATGCTTAAATCTTATATTTGGGAAAAACCTCATTTATTTAAAATTGGTAAAGATTCTATGATTCGAAGATGTGTACTTTATGAAGAAGCTTTTCTTTATTATTCGAAAATGTCATGATTCGATTTTAGAGGACACTTTGACATAGATAAAGCTGCATTTAAAATTTTAAATTCTGGATTTTATTGGCCTACGCTTATTTAAGATGTGAGACAATATGTGAAAACGTGTGATCGATGTCGAAAGGATGGGAAATATATCTAGGAAAGATGAAATGCCTTTAAACTATATATTGGAAGTTTAAATTTTTGATATATGGGGATTAGACTTTATGAGGCCAATTTGTTCAATCATACTGGAAAAATTTATATTTTATTAGCAGATTGATTATATTTCAAAGTGGATTGAAGTTGTTGCTTTACTCAACTGTGATTCCAACGGTGTTTTAAAATTTTTAAAGAAAATGATATTTTCAAGATTTGGAATGCTCAAGGTATATATCGATCGATGGTGGAAGTCGTTTCGGGAATATAAGAATTCGATCATTACTTATAAAAATTTGGAATCGAACATAGAATTACAATTGCTTATCGCCATCAAACTAGTGGAATAGTGAAGTATCGAAACAGAGAATTAAAAGAATTTTAGAAAAAGGCATTAATCACTAAAAGAAGCGATTGGGTTGATAGACTTGATTCGCATTATGGGGCATAGAACGAACTATAAGACACCGATCGGAATGTCGCCTTACTAGGTTAATTTATGGTAAACATTGTCACTTACTCGTAGAACTTGAACATAAAGTCTTATTGGGCGATAAAGGAGTTTAATTTTAATTTGAATAAAGCGGGAGAAAAACGATTATTGCAACTAAATGAGATGGAAGAAATTAGAAACAAATCGTATGAAAATGCGAGAATTTATAAAGAGAAAATGAAGATGTTGCACTGATAAGAAAATTTCGGGAAAAATTTTTGAGCTCGAACAAAAAGTATATCGTTTAATTCTCGTTTAAGACTTTTCCTTGAAAATTAAGATCTAAATGGATTGGATCTCGTTTTGTTGAGAAAGTATACCATTATGAGATTGTGGATATTAAAGATCCCAAAACTTGGAAAATTTTTTAAAGTAAATAGATTAAGATTAAGCGCTTATTTGGGAGATATTAAGAAGATTTATAAAGAGACTTATGAATTGAGTCAACCCGATTAAAGATTTACTTAAGTCGGTCGACGACGTTAAACCAGCTGACTTTGTGGGAAACGGCCATAATTATCTTCGTGTTTTTGTGTTTTAATGTAAGGTTATGCGCTCGATCTTGATTAATTTTATATTACTTTAGAAAAATTTGATCCTCATAAGTCTTAGTTGACTTAAGTGAAAATTATTTTGAGGTATGTAAGATTTAAAAATAGGATCACTCTATTTTAAATATGAGTAAAAATGAGATCGAGTTAACATTCATTATGATAGTTTACGATGTGAGTTATCGAGTCTAAACTACTCTTACCGAGTATAATTTACTTATCTTAGAGAACGAAATTTTGAAAATTCGACGATTAGGCGAAACGGAGTTGAACATGGTTCGGCGCCTAGGCGCCGGACTCGGCGCCTAAGCGCCGGAATCGACTATGTATCGATAGAGTCCGGTGCTCAGGCGCGGATTCGGTGCCTAAGCGCCACGAGTCTTGGGTCGTGCAAAAACCGAAAATTTTCAGTTTTTCACACGATTTTCCCCTTTAAATCAACCCATCATCTTCCCTAACCATCAAACAATCAAAATTACGTCCCTTACATTTCATTCTTAAGTGATTTGAGAAATTTTTGAAGAAATGGAAATGAGAAATCATGGAGAAGAGGCTAGGGACAAGGTCTCAAGGGATCCTCAACCCTACTTCAATGGTTTCATCGATGTAAGTTTAGAGAAAATTTCTAGTCGTTTAGATAAGTTTGAAGAAGATTTTAAAAGGATTGGAGATCGCCTTCATGAGATGTGTTTCATCAAGTTGAACATCTAGAATTGCAAATGAAACTTCAATTTGATCATATTGCGGCTTATCAAGATGCTCAAGTTGAAATGTATGCGAAAAACAAGTGGATTGATGAAAAGGCGGCTACGGATTTCCCGAGAGCTTTAGTATTCTTTCCAAGTGGAATACATAATTTCCCTTATGAAGATTAGAATATTCTGGTAAAGATATAGTTATTATGGTTTGTTGAGTCGTTGTATCGATTTAGATAATCGATTGAGTTTGTTTGTGTATTTGCTTTCATGTTCAATGTGTGTTGTATTTGCTTTGAAATTGTTATGATTGAGCGTATATTAGGAACTTGAATCAAATGTAGTACTTATCTGGAATGTATTGAGTCAAAATTGAAGATTTTAAATGGAAATTAGTGAGTTCGATTGAAAACCGTATGTTTGATTGGTGGATTCAATATTTAATTTTTATAAATTTTTGAAAAATGTTGTGAAAGTTAGAAACTGAAGCTCTACTCTGATATGAGTAATTGGAAGTTGAATTTATGAATTTTGGTGGAAAAATAAATTTTAAAAAAATTTTTTTGTGAAAGGCGAGTACGGCGCCTAGGCGCCGAGATTCGGCGCCTAGCGCCGATTCGACTCGTACCCGAAAATTTACTTAAATAACCCCCAAATGCCATTTTGACTCCTAAGCTTCATCTTCTTCCCCATTTTCGCGAAAATACATCCTCTAGATCCATTTTGAGGTCGAAAACATCAAGGATTTGAGCGCGAAACCACTCGATTTCTTCGTCTCAAGGTCAGATCTACACTTTAAACCATTTATTTTCGATTTTCACCATAGATTTCCCTAAGTTTTGCTAAGAACCGAAAATTTGAAAAAAAATTCGATTTTTAGTGATTTCTTTGGATTTCTAAACTTATTTTAAGTTTAATAAACTTAAAAAGAGTTTAAATCTTTGATTCCTAAATTTGTTCTTGTTTTCTTTCACGTTTAGATGACTCTAAAATCTAAACGCGGGAAGACATGAGATAACTTTGATAGCAGCAAATTCTCTACTGTGGCTGCGCATTTTCGTTTCCATGAATTTGCGACGTCCAGAAAGTTCATTTCTGAACGAAGTTTCTACCATCCTGGAGAAATGATCGAAAACACTATTGTTGCGCACTAGTCGGCGACGATTTTGTTATTTTATCTGCTTTATTCTTTGTTATCCCGATTGTTCGAGAATTTTATGCAAATTTTCCGGATGCCGAGGATTATGAAGTCTTTGTCAGAGGTATCGGAGTAGGATTTAGTCCAGAAAGAATCACCATATTTTATGGCCTCCTACCGACTATTGAGTGCTATTATTCTGGATTATCACCATCTGAAGGAGATTTGGACATGATTATTGCTTATCTGACTAACGGTACTGGATCTTGGAAGATGAGGAACGGAAAGAGGGTAAACTTCAAATCCTTTGAATTAAATGGTGCATCTAAAGCATGACACTACTTTATTTTTGCAAGATTGTTACCTTCCAACCACCTGAGTGAAGTGACTAGAGATCGAGCGATCTTAAATTACTGCATTCAGGAGAAGAAGCCTATTGATGTTGGGAGCATTATTTATGATTCTGTGGAGTCTACTGCGAGGTCCAACACTTCTGTTGGATTGAGATTTCCATCTCTGATCTATTCATTATGTGTTAGTAATGGAGTCACTGCCGATATTTCGAGGAGAAGTCGAAGTCTACTAAGCCGATCGGGCGGGGAGAGTGTTAGTATCTATGATCGTCTTCGAGGGAAGAGATCGACCGCTCCTACTGCTCGCACATACTGCGGTAGCACCTTCTACTTCTGACCCTCTACTTCTGCCGAGCCACGATTAGATTTACGGGAATCAATGCATGATCGGTTTTAGAGCGACGAGCGAGGAGTTATTTCAAACTCATCTGCGAGATTGATACTATTGATAGAAAACTAGATCATTTATCTGATTATACCCAGAGGAAGAGTAATTATGATGTTGAGTATGATGAAGCTCTATTCAGATTTCTGAAGGGTGAACATGATGTTAGTTTTCCTACTTTTCCTAGTTTCAAACCATTTCTAGATCCTAAGGACGTAGAATTTTCCTATGGTGATGAAGATGATGATGAGGCTACAGCTAGTGATTAGTTGTTATAGATTTCTTTGATGTGTTACTCTGTTAGTTTGTTTTATTTGGATTGTTTGTTAGTTTTGTATTTGATGTATGTTGACTGTTTAGTGTTAAGATTCTGTTTGTTGAGACTGAATTTAGAATTAATTTATATGTTGTTTTAGTTTAATGTTTAGTACTTAATTATTTTGCTCTGTTTTAATTCTGTTTCAAATTTAATATCATCATAAAATTAGTCTGCTTACTTTTCTATATACATGCTTCAATTTTATCTTAATTATTCATAAAAACATGATTAGAAGTTAATTTTTCTTTTTAAGATTGTTTTTACATATTAAAAATTCTTATGATTTTCTTTCTCTCATACTTTCAAATTATCATAGTATACCAAAACTTAAGTTTGGGGGAAGGGAAAATCCATTCAAAATTAAATTTTATTTGTCCTTCAAGAGCTAATATTTTCTTAAAAACAAAAATTTTTTAACATAACTTAAGGAATGAAGAATTTATTTGAGATCACTTTTATTTTTGAAATTATAAACAATTTAGTGAAATTAACCAAAATTTTACTAACTTTGATTGATGTTAAGAATAGAATTATTTAACTTAAAGAAGAATAAGATAAAGAATTTTTCTATTCATGGTAGAAATAATAGAATTTTAGAAATATTAAGTAATAAAAAATTATCATTTGAAAAAGAAAAGATTCGAATTTTTTTTGAATTTTTATTTATGTTATAATAATTAAGTGGAGATGTATAAGTTTTGAAAATACAAGTTAAGGATAGTGAAGTTCAAAGCCATTAATGTGCTATCCAGGATTTAGTAATCCTCTACTATATATAAAAGAAAAAAAAAGATAGGAGAAGGCTAGAAATGCTTAATAAAAAATTGAACTGACTTGAATTATCTTATTGGAAGAAAACTAGTTACATACTTTGCTTAATTTTTATACATAAATATTTATTTAGAAAAGATTTTTCAAGATCCTTTTCTTGTAAATAATCTATGAAAGGCTAATATAATAGACTTCATTATTTTCAAAATGAATAAAAAGTTTGAAATCTTATGATTTGGTAGTTAAATATTCTTTAAATTCTTAAAATTAAACATAGTTAGTGAAATTGGGTTAATAATTTACTAAAGACTTTATAAAATCAAAAATTATAAGGAATCTTAAATATTTATCTTTTATTTCCAAAAGTTATATTTTATGTAGTAAAAGAGTTCTTTAGGACAAGTAACATTTAAGTTTGGGGGATTTTGATCTATAAAAAAATACATATTTCTTTATGTCTTAATTCTTATTAAGTTACAGGATATTATGCTTTAATGAAAGGTATTTTTTGTGTTTTTGGATGTAGGTAATGTAAAAGGTCTAAGAAGGAAAAGGAGAGAAAGGAGCGAAAATGGAGCAAAATATCAAAAGTATAAAAATATGGTACGGCGCCTGGCGCGACTCGATACGAAATCTGCATCGAGTTTTTGACGACGTTTGATCGGTTATTTTGACGGAGTGAGCGGTTATTGGACATTCAGAAGGTCGCGGTTGTTCACTGCTAATAGGACATGTGATGCGTTGCATTTGGACGCTCTAAAATGGTTTTAATCGCGAAGAAGTGCGAGCCAAAGTAAAGAGGTGCGAAGAGCCGGACGCGGTGTCCGTGCGCGCTGGCGCGCGGACCGGCCTTCAGAAGATTCGTTGAATGTGGACATGTTTTGAAGAGGTGCCTCGAGGCAACTCTTGAAGCTCTATAAATAGAGGTCGATTTCTTCGAAAACGTGCCTCCCATTGTACCCTTTCTCTTATCTACTTTAGGATCTCTCATCCTTAGAGAGAGATTAGAGAGAGAAATTTAGGTCCCTTTCGTTTAGTTTAGTGAGTTTATTTTCGAGTTATTGCATTTGGAGTTCGTTATATCGTGGAGTCGGTAGGAATCGGAAGATACGTAGATGAAATATTTGAGATAAGTATATTTTTACATTTGATTTAAAGTTTAATTATCATGTTTTGTTATTTATTTTCGATGTGTTACGAGTAGTTAGTTACTTTTACTTCGATTATGAAGAGATAGATAAGATAATATAAAGATTCGATGGAGAATTAAAATTCAAAATATTTTCAAAACATTGTGATGACATTAATACTCGATCTTACTTCACTTTTTAAATTGGTCGTTTGAATTATTAAAACCTGTTGAAGAGTTTAGAAACGTCGAAGGAGAAGAACTCTTAACTTGTAAATGTCATACGAATCCTTAGGTAGTCGAAGGCTAATGTACGAGCTTATTCGTAGTGAAGTGCGAAATAAATAGGAAGATAATATTTAAGGGCGAAGAATTGATAAGTTTTTAGAGTGACGGACTAAATTCTTATAATTTTATTTATGACTCAAGCAATAGTCGCTAGTAAGGCCGTACTATACCACGCTTGGACATCTGAAGTGTGAGCCTAAATTAACCCATTCTACTAACAATACATCCGGACTTATTACGTAAATTAGCAACGTGTTCAGACTACTGGATCAAAGGATAAAGAATATGAATGCTTCTATTTGACACATTACCATAAATCAAATTCTCCAACGAATATTAAATTATCTTAAAAATCTTAGATTAATTGAAGGAAAGAAAGTTGTTTATTTTATATAGAATTCATAAAATTATTTTCTTATTATTGTTTTCTTTAATTGCATCTAGTAAATTAATAGTAATTTATAATCGGATCAAAAAATAAAATAAAAATATTTTTACTTATTTTATTTCGCTTTCACTTCATAGAAAATTTATTTTATAAATCTTCCTCGTGGGATCGATACTTAGGTCTTTGTTTATAAACCCTATATTACTTCGAAACGATACGTATACTTGCAGTAAGTACTTCTAGTGTGTAAAAATATTACTTAAATTATATAATATTAATTTTATACACTAGCCGCTATTTATAAATTGAGTCAAAGCTTTTTGGCTATATTTTGGAAGCAAACATTACTGCGTTAAATGAGGCGCGTGCGGGTCATATAGCTCCCATTTAAATGATTTTGGACTGAGATTACATCTTCTTCAGCCACCAAATCATTACCATTATCTTCCTTCTTTTGCCCCACCTTCAATTCTGCATCCTTAATCCTTTTTTTAGTATCCCCAAACACATCCCATTTCCACACCTTCAATTTTTTTGAAACCTTTTTATGCAGATCCCAAAGAGTAAACCAATTAGAATTATAGAGTCAGTCTGCCAAACATCTTTAATTAAATTAGGAAAATTGCTATGAGACACTCGTGCATTCAAGAATTTGAAATTCTTATTAACAGGTTTAGGAATACTTTCAATCAATTAGAATCCTGTCAAGTCTCTCAAAAATCTTTCCCCTGCTCCAAGTATATGGACTACTCGTAAAAGCAGTCTAAAAAAGAACTGCGGAATTTCTGTTATCCTTGAATGTTTCCATAACCTTATAACAAGGAGTCCTGCCTCCCCTTTTTTTCCAAAGGGGAAGCCATGACATTAAAGTCACCTTCCACCTTCCAAGGGATCAACTCCACAGCCCTGGTAGCTTTCATATCTAACCATAGCTAGACCTATCCTCATTCGTGCAACCAGCATAAACTATAGAAAGATGGACAGTAGTTTGTAGAAGGCTAACTTCCAAATGCAAAAATTGAGGATTATCAGAGTAACTTTAACCTCATTTTCCCGCAAAAATCATATCTTCAAATTACAGTTGACAATGTAGTTATATTTCCCCAATTTAGCAACCACTTTAGAAGTATTCTCAGCATTAATCATAGGCTCTAATTTTACAAAACATCTCAACTTGTGAATTTTGCAAAGACTCACCAATCTATTAGAAGCATCCAACTTTGCGATGCATCTAACATTCCAAATAAAAAATTAACCATTGTTAATGGATCGACCTCCCCTAGCATGCGTAGAGGATGCCCCATCGTCAATATTAGCATGAATCCCAGCTGAGGATGTTCCATTGCAATTAAACACAACATTTTGATCCAAATAATTCAGTTCCCTATTATTTTTAATTTTCATTCTTCTACTTTTCTGGATTTGCCATACTCCCTCAACAACCTCCGTTGCAACATCCACATCATTATCAGAAAACGTGCATCGTCCTTCTCGAGAATTCTGTGCATGATCAGTCTGATCCTGCACTTCCTGCTGTAGCACTTCAGTATCATTTCCCATCTCAGTGGTACCAAACTGCTGATGCTGTGGCAAAAGAATGCCCTCTTCCTGACCATCACCTCTCTGTCCACCTTCCTCAATAATGATGATATTCTGCCTTGAACTTTCAGGAGTATTGCTTTTTACTTCAAGAATATCCTCCACTCTTCTTTCCTGTGAGATATTTTCCAACCTCTTTAGTTCCAAATTAGCATCAATAATCTTTTTATTAACCCTCTCAGTCTCCATCTTAGATTATCTCTAGGAACCCTTACTTCAGAATGAGCAACATAACATGAATCCATATTATGTCCAATAATTCTGCACTGCATTACTTTGGCTTATATTCCATCTCCACTTTTTGCCAATACCCATTAATCTGTGTACCAATCCAAACCTCTTTTGCCATTGGTTGAGTTATAGCCCTTGCCACCATCACGCTGGCTACTAAAGGTCTACTAAAAGTGAATGTTGCCAGATCTATTTTCATAGGTGTACCAAAAATGGCTCCAAGAGAAAGAAAGAATCTGATGATGAAAGTAATCCAAATAGGAATAATTGAAGGTTCAGTAGATGGATTAAATTCCGGAGTCCACTTAAGAATTTTCGTAAGGTATTTTCAATGTACCAAGGCTTATTACAGAACAATCTAGCACAATCCTCTTCCTTTCTAAGCTTAATAATAATATATCTCCCATCAAGGGCCCCTACTTGCTAATCACCCTCAAATTTTAGATTTTCAAAATATCTCCGGATAATATCCATATTAAGATGCCCATATGTAATCTTTCTCCCACCAAAGCAAAACTCAAATTTTCAGCAAGTTTTAAATTTTTCAGATTTAGAAAAAATGATTGCAGGTTTACCACTTTTTCTACCAGCTTTTTTAATGAAACTTTCTTCAATACCCATCCCCAAATCCTCTTGGAACTGATGAGAGAAAGATAGAGATTTAGGTTCTACCTTAAAACCCTTTAGAATATCGACAAACGTTGGCGCCACCATAACAAAATCAAAATCCACAACCAAAAAACAAAAAAATTCTAGGCATATTCCAGAGAAACAGCATATAGAATGAAAGAAAAATCGCAAAAACAATCTAGTCTAATCACACCAAACCGTGCTATCAAGAGGTTCAAAAAACAAACTCCAGACCACACAGAAAATTGATCAAAATTGAGTATTATCATCAAGAAAAGCAACAATCCTTAGTTTCGAAGAATATTATATATATATATATATATATATATATATATATATATATATATATATATATATATATATATATATATATATATATATACATACACATATTAATTGGTGATGTAATGGTGTAGATAGAGAACGAATTTGGGCCACCCGAGTATGATCAAGGAGAACCTGCCAAGAACTATGTAGCATGGGCTGCAGGAATGGCGGTCGGCCTCGACACAGGAGTCCCATGGATCATGTGCAAACAAGATGATGCTCCCGATCCTGTGGTAAGTAATAACAGCTCTTTAGTTGTTTCAATTGGATCTTATAAACTATTAAAATTGAAGCATTTAAGCACTATTGAACATCAATTAGGTGCCCTATGGCTTATATTATATGTATTTTGTTTAGCCTTTCATTGCTCAAATACATGATTTTTCTGAACTCTCTGGGCTTCTGTTCACAACCTCACAGTCATTTGTGAAATCTTATTGTCTGGTTTGCCATTCATTTTGCTTGAATTTTTTCAGCTCAAACTCTGATCTTGCTGGGTCTTTTGCTTATTATAGTGATGAATCTTTTTCTGTTTTGACAGATTAACACTTGCAATGGTTTTTATTGTGATTACTTCTACCCAAACCAACCTTATAAACCTACCATGTGGACAGAAGTTTGGACTTCCTGGTAAGTTTATCAGTATGGCCTTAGATTGAATCTTGCAATTTTACTCAGGTCCTATGTGCTTATTTTTGTTTACAATTTTGGGGACATAACACGCTTAATTTTGTAATGCTAAGGTTCACTGGATTTGGAGTTCCTGTGCCACATCGGCCTGTTGAAGACTTGGCCTTTTCTGTTGCGAAATTTATACAGAATGGTGGATCTTTTGTCAACTACTATATGGTAAGAACTCCTGTTGTTCTGATTTAAAGTGTTCATGTGGATCTGACTTTTTAATTTGTGTGCTATTATTTTTAGTACCATGGAGGAACAAATTTTGGCCGCACTGCTGGTGGTCCTTTCATTGCAACTAGTTATGACTATGATGCTCCAATTGATGAATTTGGTGAGTGAGAACTCTTTGTTGATGCAACTTAAATACTATCTTCTCTGGTTTTTTTTTATTTCCAATTTGCTGAGGACCCCCCCTCATTATAGCCTATGATTATGAAGACTATCTTCTGTTGCCCTTTATGTTATTCTATAAGCCATTTGTTTCTTTAGCTGTATATATTATTCTAAACTTCATATGCTCTATTGCAACTTCAAATTTATTTACAAATATACAAAATCCCTAACTAGATGACTCATCTTCTATTTTTGAATAGATTCAATCTATTTTCACTAAAATTGTGCAATTTATACAGTATTAGCCATTTAATTTGTTAGGTCTGTTGAGGCAACCAAAGTGGGGCCACTTGCGAGATCTACATAGAGCTATCAAATTGTGTGAGATGGCTTTGGTTTCTAGTGATCCTGTTGTGACTTATTTGGGAAATTCTCAAGAGGTATAATTATTTATATCTTTTTTTCATTTTCTAAATGCACATGAATGTTTACAATAGGCATACACTAACTTATACATTATTTTCTTATCAGTCACATGTTTTCAGGTCAAATTCTGGAGACTGTGCTGCATTTCTTGCTAACTATGATGTGAAATCTTATGCTAGAGTTACTTTTAACGGAATGCATTATGACCTTCCTCCTTGGTCTATTAGTATCCTTCCAGACTGTAAAACCACAGTTTTCAATAGTGCACGGGTAAGAAGTTAAATTTATTTGTGGATTTCTTTTTTCATGATATTTCTGAAAATCAGCTATAGGTATTCTGGATTGTTGTTTTTTTTTTCCTTAAAATTTTGTTTGTGACAAAATAAAGACTTATCTACACCGGGCATTTGGGTTTTTAGGCGTGTGCTAGCAAGCCTAGCTTATAAAGCCCTTTGAAAGTTGTTGCCAAGGTCTTAGAATCTCTCACCCGTCACAATTAAAAGAAGAACACATGGGTTTTAAATATTTTAATATTTGCTAATACCCTGGCAAGAATTTTGATCCTTGTAGGAGAACTAAATAAACATTTTCTTTTAGATTGATTATATATTTAGGGCCTTTGGCATCACTTTCGTTTCTTGTTTTATTTTTAATTTTTTATTTTGCTTTTGAAAAATATTTGGTTGGTATAATTTATGCGATTTTACTTTTAAAAACAAATAAATTTCTTTTTAAAATGCTCAAAACGTTCAAATGATGTTTTAAGTATTTTTAAAAATAACTATTCCCATCATACATGTTTTAACTTAAATCAAAACATTAAAAAAAAAAAGAGAAATAAAAAATAAAGCGATTGACCTATTAGCTAATTCGATTTTCTTAGCCTCTTTGTTTAAGATTGGGCAATATGAGGCACGTCTCAAGCTATTTTTACAAAAGAATTGCTATGAAGCTTACACCTCATTGTTCCAAGGTGAGGCGTACGCCTTACCAATGTCTCAAGGCACACCTCGTCTAAAAATATGCCTCAAATTTCTTAAGCTATTTGGAATATCTCTAAGCTAAACTAAAAGTAATTTCAATATACCTAATCTATCAAGATTCAGACCTCAAACTCTAAATAATTTGAAACTAAAAAAAATGTATCCATAAAAATTGATGTAGTTGAAATTCTAATTATTAACATAATTAATATTTTAATTAATAATTTTTTTATGATTATTCATTAAAGATAAAAAATTATTGGTATTAAAGATAATAAGGGATAAGAGAATATAGATACAACCAAGTATAAAGCACTAGATAAGAAATTCATTTTGCTGATAATTCTTATGAAATCCATTTGCGTGATGAGAGTAATAGAGACTTCAAAATTAAAAATTCAATTGTTGGTGATATGTTATATTACCTTTTTTTTTCTTTTTTCGTTCAAGTGTGGGGGAGCATGAGTGAAAGAGAGATTAATGTAGAACTTATTTTGATTATTATGTTTTGATGTTTCAGCATTTTATTTTATTATCTTGGCTCACTCTGATAGTTTAATGTTTATATAACCAATCTTATTTTTGATGTTTGAATATTAATGTCTTCTAATTTTATGCAATTTATTACTTTTTACTTAGTTACAATGTTGATATGTTACTTTTAAATGTGTTAATAAATTAGAATATTAATATATTATTTCTTTTTCATATTTTATAGTTTCTATAATATTTATTAATTTAAGCAATCTTTTAAATTTTTGGCTTATGCCTCAAATTATCTTAAGGCTTGCGCCTTGCTTCACGAATGAAAAATGCCTCAATATCCAATTGCACAATTTTAAACATAGCTTAGCCTTATTCAAAGCTTGTTTATATTTGGTATGAAGACTTCCAATGGAAAAAAGTCCTCATGTTAATTATTCCTCTCAATTGGAGGAAACTTATGATTAACAATGTCATTGGGCTAAGTCGAATACTTATTGGTTATCCAAGACATCGGAATAGGTTTTGGGAAGGATTGGCAACTCTTATGAGGTTTCATGTTTCTATTATTTAAAGATTTTCTTGGTCATCAATCTTTAATTCTCAGGGAGCTTTTTTTCATTGTGACACGGAGACTTCTATTTAGCAATTATGGGAAAGCATTAAAGATTGAAGGATATGTTATCATTTTCAAAGAAAAAACTTAGGTATTTGCAAGAAATTTGATATAATGATGCCTTGGTCTAAGCTTATCACTAATTTCATAGCCATCTTATTTTAAATGTGAAGTTTTGGCTTTATTTTGGGGTGGCGTAGAGCCTTAATTCGTTAGAAGGGTCTCTTGTCCATGCAAAATTTTCAAATAAAGTCTTAACTCCCTAGAAAATTGGACAATGTGGATCCTTAACTCCGGGATTTCATATGAGGATCTTAAATTGATTATTTTATATTTGAGGTTTTTGGCGTAAATGAGATTTGCAATAGCTTAGATGTATTCATGCATTTCGGTTGCATGAAGGCTATAGAGTCTACTTTGGCAAAAAAATCCTTTTAATCTAAAATTTTATATTGGAGAACTTGGCCAAAGGATCCATGTAGCCAACCCCACTTACTGGGGTGCGTTTAAGGCTTTGTTGTTGTTGTTGTTGTTGTTGGACTTGGCCAAAGGCTTGCATTTGTAACACGAGGCTTGGGAGGGCTGAACCGGCTGGTCAACCATGTTGTTTCTGGGGCTGACCTGTCCAAGTAGGGTTAGATTTATCACCGAAGGGAAGGAGCCTCGCTCATCCTAGTTGTTCTTTATTATAAATACGTTATTTTGTTTAGGGTTTTAGTTTTTTCTGATTTCAGATTTCTTGTCGTTGGTGTTATCACTTGCTTCGATTATTTCCTGCTCTAAGGTGGTGACTATCTCCACATAATCCATTGTCTATTTCTCTTCCCTGCTTGCTGCCATCTTCCCTGCACCCCCATTATTCTTGTTTCCCTGCCACCAGCCCTACTCCACACCTGCTGCTACCGCCAAACCCCCACAACAACACCAACTATCGTCGTAAGTCTCTCTTGCATCTCCACTTGCTGCTGCCATCATCCTCCAATCCTCATGTGCTTCCACCAACCCTCTGATCCCTCTTCCTGCCACCATCATAAGCCCCATACACCCTGTAAGCCTGCCACCACCTATCCCAGTCCCTCTCACTGTTGTCCACCCGGTTGTCCCGCCTCGCCCTTGTTGGAGTTTCCTGTTGTGAACCCCTTTGATTTTGGCGTAATAAAAATTTGTTTTACTATCGTATTTTGGGTTGACTCCAGTATCAATTTGTTTGTTGAAGTTGAAAAAAAGTTAGCAGAAGAGCAAAGCCTTTCGCTAACTGTGAGATCTTGTTTGCTTGGAGCATAGGATAAGAGCTAAGCAAAATCCTGTGTACACTTAAGATTAGGCGCATTAAGCTATTTGACTAGTAAAAATGATAAGTCAATACAAGCAAAGAGATCTTTTTGTTTGTATTCCAGCTTAATTCCATTTTTTAAGAAATTTAAGTGCAATAATATGAGATATGTAAATAAATATGATGATTTGTAGTCACCTAGTGGATGAAGTTTTTGGCTCTTACTTGATTCATAATCACTAGCTAGGTTTATACTCCATGTGTTTTCTCCAAGTTATTTTCTCCATGATTTTTCTCCTTTGGTTATGAATGTGGAATTTAAATGAATTTAGCATTTAGTTTTCTCCATTTATTTATTACCTAGTATGAAATAAAAAAAAAGAACTTTATTGTGTAGATTTTCTCCATGTGTTTATCACTTAAGAAAGTGAAATGTGAAACAAAGATCGTTTTCATGTGTTGGTTGCTTATATGAAAGTTAATGCTCATGTATTGCTTGCTTATGGGAATTTAACTGTCGTGTATAGTTTCATGTGGAGTTTGTTTATGTGAAAGGAGTTTCTTTATTTAGTTTGTTTTCCATTTACAGTTTATGTGAAATCAAGTTTCATGTGATTTGCTTAAGTGAAAGAATTTCTCGTGTATAATTTGCTTATGTGAAAGAGCTTCTTATGTATGGTTTACTTATTTGAAGTTCATTTTCATTTGAATTTTAATTATGTGAAGTTAATTTTTATGTAGTATTATTATGTGAAGTTAATTCTCATATATTTTCATTATCTGAAGTAAATTGTCATGTAGTTTCATTACATAAGGTTAATTCTTATATGTTTATATGTATAATTTTAGAAAATTTGCACCGACTCTCATTCATTTACATATATATAACTTATTAATTTACATGCTTAACAACTAAATTTTCATGTTTATATACATACCACTTTATCTGAATGTAAATTTAAAATAAAATAAAATAAAATAAAATTATGTTTTAAGTGTGCTAAACTTTGATCTTTTTTGTGCTTTGCATAAATTTATTAAAAAAATAAAGTTATATGTTTGCAAAATTTTGAAATTTATGGGTATTTGTGGATTTTATAAAAAAATTGAAGTGTTATGTTCTTAAAACTTTGAAGTTTAAATATCATATGTAAATTTATAAATAACTAAAATATTAAGTGGTATGTATGTAAACGTTAAAGTTTAGTTGCTGGATATGTAAATGGATAAGAATTGAGGGTTAACTTAAATGTCTCATATGTTTACATGAACAATACTTAAACTCAAATATCTCATATGCATATAAATCCATAGGAATTAAATAATTTGTGTCAATATAAAAGTAAAAATTTTATAGATGAAAGTTCATTTGATTTGAACTTTATATATGCAAGTATGAAAGTTTAAGGGTTATATATGTGTGTCCGTTGAAATTGAATGTTTTGTATGTAAACATTAAAACTTTAAATGACATGTATGAAGCTTAAGTGTTAGGCATGCAAATAGATTTAAGAATTGAGTGGTGTGCGTACAAATCCTTTATGTATTCCAATAGGTGACGCCTAAACTTTCATAACTATATCTCTGATATCTTTTTGTGATTAATGTTTGCATGGAAAAGTATGTTTAAAAAATAAATATTTTTGAGGTGATGTTTAAAATTTGAACGTTATGCATGTAAAACAAAAAGTTTAAGCGTTTAATATATGAATAATACAAAAATCAGGTGGTATTCATGGAGAGCTAGAAAATGAAAGAATCTAGAAAAACCTAAATCATCAAACCTAGCATAGTTGATTCCCTTGCTGACTCACTAACTAGAAATTTAAATATCAACCCTTAAGAAAACAAATTAAAATTCAACAATTTAAATAATTGAAATCACACCTTGATAGATAAACTATAAATCTTAGGTTAGCTAACTTAGAAATGAAACATTGGTCCATACACACACCTAGAAGAGCCGAAGCATAGAAGTTTAGATTGTATTACTAGATACATTTTATTAGTGCTAAGGAATGAAACATATAAAACTCTAAGCCCTTACATTTGATTATGTGAGTGCCCGCGGTTATTGACAAAGGTACATTTAATCACCTTATAGTTAATAATCATACCTGCCATTGCTATGACAATAGTGGAGATTTCGGACTATCAGGTTAGTTTATAGTCTAAGGCTACCATATAACTTGGGACGACGGAAAATCATGAGTATCTTGACCTGGGAAGTCCACCTATTTAGTCTCTTTATAGATTCTAGATTTACCTTAAGAGTCAATATTTTTAATTTTTATCTAAAAATCATATCGAACTTTTCAGCTCAAATCTTCCAACTCAAAATTTTCAACTCAAACGTCTCAACTCAAAATTTTCAAATCAAACATTTCAACTCAAACTATTCAAATCAATTCTTTCAACTCTAGCCTTTCAATTCAAAGCTTTCAAATCAAAACTTTAAATCAAACTTTTCAACTCAAACTGTTCCGATTAAACCTTGCAAATCAAACTTTTTAAACATAACCTACTTTGCCTAAATCCAACAAATACAGTCCATTCTAAATCCTTTTTGGCTTCATCTTAATTCTATCAAACCTGACTCCTTTAATGATTTCAGAATTTCAATCCGCAAGCTATACTTCCTTCCTAGAGTCGATTAATCCCTTTTCTGGATTTTTCCATGACACATCATGACTGGAATGTAAGTCCGAACTCTTGAATTTCATAAGCAATACCTTCAAATCTTAAATTTATCAATTATAAATCTTAAAACACCAATCTTGGAATATTCAATCATGAAATTCTAGATGATACAAGTCAATATTTTAATCTAGAGTTTTCTTGAAGGTTCACAACTCTTGTGATATAATTAACTTTAAGGGTTTGCAATTGTAGTGATATCAAACTCCAGAATTAAAATATCTCTATTTTACACTGTGAGGTAGAGAAATTTTTTTATGAACGTAAACTTATAAATCTTAAAGATTTTCATTATTTGAATTTTAGATCTATTTTAATGCAATATTTATCTCTCGAGTAGTATTTGTCCTTTAAATGATGTATCTGATCATTTAAATGGAAATCTTTTAAGTTCTATGGTGGACACATCACATGACAAAAAAATACCTAACATATTTATTTGGCTACTCCACTGGAATGGTTCCTCTCTCTCCATCTTTAGAATTGTTTTGTATTATTCTACATCGATATTGTGTCAGCACCCCTCATAGACCATATCTACTTTTCTTTCTTGTCGTGCCCTCCATTCATCTCATCTTGGAATGGGTCCACCCAATATCTTTAAACCCTTTGTCAGTTTAACTTCTCATTTATATTTTATTTAATGAGTAAGCTTTAAGACTTTCTTTTGTTAAAATTTTCTAATGAAATAAAAAACTTTTCAATCTTCAGGATGTCATGCTTCACTGCATTACTCTTAGACTGTTATGATTGTTACTCTAGTGAGGTGTAAGATTCCCTGGGGTTTCCTTTACCAAGTACAGCCGAAAATTGAAAATTGAAAATCTAAAAACTTTTCAGTCTATAAGACATGTAGCTTAACTGCGTCATCTCTAGACTCTCTGCCTTAAAAACACAAAGCATAATAGCACCATCTTCAGGCTTTTAAAGTTTTTCAGTCTATAGGACACGAAGCTTAATTGCACCGTCCTAGACTCTTCACATTAAAGACAAGAAGCGTAATAGCACTCTCTTGAGGCTTTTCAAAACTTTTCAATCTATAGGACATGAAGCTTAATTGCATCGTTCTTAGACTCTTCGTCTTAAAGACACAAAGAGTAATAGCACCGCCTTTAGAATTTTCAAAACTTTTCAGTCTAAAGGATAAGAGCTTAACTGCACTGTCCTTAGACTATTCACTTTAAAAATGAGGAACATGACAACATCGGCTTTAGGATTTTCAAAACTTCTTAGTCAGGTCAGTTTAGGACACGAAGCTTAGCTGCAACATCCTTGGACTCTTTGCTTGAAAGTCAAGTAAGTATAATAATATCGATTTAGGTTTTTCAAAATTTTTCAATCTATACGACAAATTTTTATAGCTCCATTTCGAGAGTCTTAACCTTAAAGACACGAAACATAACAAAATTGTCCTTAGTCTTTTCATAGCTTTTCAGTCTTTAGGGCATAAAGTTTAATTGTACCATCCTTAGAACTTTCGCCTTAAAAATACGAAGCATAACAACACTGTCTTTAGGCTTTTAAAACTTTTCAGTCTTTTGGACGTCAAGTTTTCCTGCATCGCCTTTAGACTGCTTTGGTTGTTGTTTGGGTGAGGTGTTATATCCTCTAGGGTTTTGTCCACCTAGTACAACTGAAAAAATCACTAATGTTTCAAGTGTGGGAAAACTCATAAATGCCTCACCATATTCTTAAGGAATATGATATGTTTAGGGTTCATTAGTTCTACTATGCCACATTTTGTTCAATAGGTTAATGTTTTACCTAGTAAATCTAAGATGGGTGCGAGTCATCAAAAACCCAAGACTTAAATATAAATCAAAACTTCTCAGTCTCTAATTCACCGGAATTTATTACACCACCTTAGATTTCTCTTACGGACTTTTTAGGTTAGGCATGAGTCCCCCTTGTGGCTTTCTCCTAGAAATCTCAATTTGAACTCTTTTTAAAATATTTGCATAAATCCCCATCCTAAGTCTCTAGTTATTTTATTTATAGAAAATTCTTTGGCTCATAAATCTTGAACTTCAATCTTCAATCACTTGCTCAATTCCATCATAGGAAATTCCAATGCTTTCTGCTTCGAATGATTCTCTCTCAACATTAAAACAGATTGTTCTGCTCTGTCTCTGAGACATGATAGTCTCCCTCCCGTTTGGTCTATCCCTCTCCTCCCAATCTCCCCATTCACAGACACTTGGTCTTTCCTGCTCAGTGTTCTCCCGCTAGGTCTATCTCTCTCTCAGTTGCGAGCATCGAATGACTGTCCATTTCTAAGTGGTTGCAAGGTAACAAGTTTTTCTCCGTGAGTTTGAAATTGAAATAATTTCCATGTATTTTCTCTATGAATTTTCTCCATGTGTTAAGTATATGAAATTGAAATAACTTTCACATTTCGTTTTCTCCATGTGTTTATTACTAAGTATGAAATAAAAAAATAATAACTTTCATATATAGGTTTCCTCCACATGTTTTTTACTTGAGTATGTGAAACAAAGATAATTTTCATATATAGTTTGCTTATATGAAAGTTAACTCTCATGTATAGCTTGCTTATGGGAATTTAACGCTCATGTATAGTTTTATGTACAGTTTGTTTATGTGAAAAAAGTTTTCATGTATAGCTTGTTTTCCATGTATAGTTCATGTGAAATCAAGTTTCATGTGATTTTCTCAAGTTAAAGAATTCCCGTGTATAATTTCCTTCTGTGAAAGAGCTTCTTATGTGAAGTTCATTTTCATGCAGCTTTTATTTATGTGAAATTCATGAATGTGATGTTAATTCTCATGTATTCTCATTATATGAAGTAAATCCTCTTGTAGTTTCATTTCGCATAAACTCTCATGTATTACATATATAGAACTTGTGAATTTTCATGCTCAACAACTAAACTTTCATGTTTATATACATATCATCTTATCTCCATGTAAATTTTAAAAAATAAAATAAAATAAAATTAAGTTTTGTGTGTAATATTTTGAAGTTTATGTGTTGTATATAAATTTATATAAAAAAAATCAGGTTATATGTTTGCAAAAATTTAAAGTGTGTATTTGTGAAGTTTATAAAAGAAAATTATAAGTGTTCTTAAAACTTTAAAGTTTAAATATCATATATAAATTTATAAATAATAAAAAAAATTATTAAGTGTTATGTATGCAAAAAATAAAGTTTAGGTGTTGGATAGGTAAATGTATAAGAATTGAGGGTTAATCTTCAATGTCTCATATGTTTACATGAGAAATACGTAAACTTAAGTTTCTCATATGCATATAAACCGATCGGAATTAAGTACTTTATGTGTGTTAATATAAAAGTTTAAGTTTTATAGATGAAAGTTTATAAGATTTAAACCTTATTTGTGCAAACTTGAAAGTTTAAGAGTTATATATGTGAATTCGTTGAAATTCAATGTTGCGTAAACATGAAAACCATAAGTGACATGTATGAAGTTTAATTGTTAGGCATGCAAATAGATTTAAGAATTGATTGGTGTGCATGCAAATCCTTTTTGTACTCATATAGGTGACACCTAATCTTTCATAAATATCTTTAATTTATTTGTGTGATGAATGTATGCATGAATAATATGTTTCATAAATAAATATTTTTGAGATGATGTTTAAAATTTGAATGTTATGCATTTAAAACAAATAGTTTAAGTGTTGAATATATGAATACATAAAAATCAGGTGAAATTCATGGAGAGCTAGAAAACCAAAGAATCTAGGAAATCCCAAAACATCAAACATAGAATGCTTGATTCTCTTGTTGATTGATTAACTAGGAAATTTATCCAAATTTAAGTTCAAATATCCAACCTAAGAAAACAACTAAAATTCAATATCTTAAATAATTGAAATCACACCTAGGCAAATCGAATATAAAGCCTATGTTAGCCAACTTAGAAATTAAACACTCGTGCATACACATCCCTAGAATAGTCTGATCATAGAAGCCTATGTTTCATTACTAGGTACGTGTTAAGAACCAAGACATATAAAACACCAAGCCAATAGCACCATTTGACTAGGCAGGTGCCTTAGGACGAAATAACTCATCCATGGTTACTGACAAGGGCACTCTAACCACCTAATAGTTAAGAAATACTATACTTGTCATCACTATAGAAATATTAGAGACCTCTGATTATCTGTTTGGCTAATAGTCTAAGGCTATCAATGAATCTGGGATGATAAAAAAATTGTGGGTATCTTGATCGGGAACGTCATACCCAATTTTAGGTTAATCCACTTATTTAATCTTCTTATAGAGTAGATTTTTTTAAGATTAGGCTTTCAACTTCTATCTTGAAATTAAATCAAACATTTCAATTCAAATATTTCAATTCAAAATTTTAAACTCAAACATTTCAAATCGAATGTTTAAATCAAACATTTCAACTCAAACATTTCAAATTAAACCTTGCAAGTCAAAGTTTTCAGACCTAATTTATTCTGCCCAAATCCAGCAAACCCAATCCATTCTAAATTCCTTTTTGACTCCGTCATAATTCTACAAAATCTAACTCCTTCAATGATCCTAATTTCAATCCTCAGAGTATACCTTCTTCCCATAATTGGTTAATATCTTTTTAGTGCCTTTCCATGATATATTGTCACTGGATTGTAAGTCTCAACTCTTGATTTCCATACAATTCCTTCAAATCTTAAATCTATCCATTGAAAATCTTAAATCAATAATATTGGAATATCCAATCACGAAATCCTAAATGATAAAAGTCAATATTTTAATCAATTTTTTTCTCAAGGGTTCACAACTCCTATATGTAATTAACTATGAGGGTTTGCCCTAATAGAGATGCCTGATCGCATAATTAAAATAAATTCTATCTTACACGCATGTTGTAGGTGAAAAATCTTTAGTTAATGTAAACTTTTAAATCTTAAAGATTTTTATCATTTGAATGATTAAATCTATTTCAATATAATATTTCTGCTTTCGGGGTAGTATATTATTTAATAAATCGTATCTGATCATTTAAATAGAAATCTTTAAAATCTTTGGTTTGCGTGTCACAATACACGAAAAAAACCCAACATGCATCATGAACTTTATTTGATCACTAGGACTTCAACTTCAAAAGGGTTATCCCGCTATTCACAATCTTTTGAGTCAAGTCTTGTATCTAAATCTATTTCTTATGAGAGTCAAATTATGTTATGGTATTTTCGCATAGGCTCCTAATTTCTATTTTATTGAAAAATTATATCCACATTTGTTTTTCAACAAAATAACCTTGTTCTTTTAGTGTGAAACTTGTTAAGCATACTTGACAAGTGTACCTAAGCCTGAAATACAAATCAACACATCTCTTTTTCATGATTCATATAGATATCTGGGTAACCTTAAAAATAAAAAATACAAATAGGGCTAGATGCTTTGTCATCTTATTAATAATCACACTAGAACCGCTTGAACTTTTCTTATGAAAGAAAATCTCAAACTGTCAACATATTTGAAACCTTTCGCGGTATGATTCTCACCCAATTTTAGGTGAAGTTTTAAATCATCAAAACCGATAATACAAAAGCTATTATAACTCTACTCTCGATCCTTATTTATTCAAAAATGACATCATTCACTTAAACTCTTGTGTTGACACACCCACAATAAAATGGTGTGGTTGAGAGAGAAAACAAGCATCTCCTCGAAGTGACCCATTCAATTATATTCACTACATTATACCCAAACAATTTTGGGGGTATGCAACTACCGCATCCACTTATCTTATAAATAGGATGCCCAAAAGAGTGTTAAACTTTAACAAACCTCTCAACGCCCTCATAAATTCCTACCCTAATTTTCAATCCTTCGCCTCTAACCTACCACTAAAATTTTTTGTTGCATCGTTTTTTGTTCATCTATTTCAACCATATCAAACTAAACTTGATCTAGATCAATCAAATGCATTATTGTGAGCTACTCTTCAAACAAAAATGGCTATAAATACTACTTTCAAGAAACACAAAAACTATACTACTCCATGTATGTCACTTTCTTTGAAAATCAGCCATATTATCCCAAATCTAACATACAGGTAGAGAGGTGGAGAGAATATTAGATTTGGATTCCAATCAGGAAGTTATCCTAACTGCTTCAATGATTTGGGTACTAACCTAACTCCTTCAATGATTTTATGACTTCAATCCTCAGAGTATATGTTGACTTCATCATTCTTGTTTATGTAGATGATATTATTCTTACAGGCAATAATGTAAGGAAACCTGCAACAATCGAAAGAATAATGACTTCTGAATTTAAGGTCAAAGATCTTGAAACTATAAGATACTTTCTGAGAATGGAGGTAGCTAGATCCAAAGAAGGCATTGTCATATCGCATAAAATATATATCTTGACTTATTAAAGGAGACATTAATGTTAGGGTGCAAACCAACATACTCTTATGGATCACAATCGATGACCATCAAAAGGAGCAGGTAACACTCCAGTACGGAGGTATCAAAGACTTATGGAGAAACTTAATTATTTGTCACATACAAGACCTTTCATTATTTTTTTGTGGATATAGCGAGCCAACATATGAACGATCCAAATGAAGATCATCTAGAAGCGATCTTTCAAATCCCGCGATACCTAAAGATGAATTCAGAGTGTGAATTGATATTCAAGAAAACTGAGAATCATGACATTGAGATCTATGTTGATGCTATTTTAGTAGGAGAATTGACTAACAGAAGATCTGCCATGGTTTGTGTTCATTTGTATGAGGTAACCCGGTTCCTTGGAGAAGTAAAAAATAAGTTGTGGTGGCAAGAAGTAGTGCAGAATTTGAGTATTGTGTTATGGCCTTAGGAATTTGTGAAGGGATGTGGCTAAAAAAAATTACTAGTGAAACTTCATATGGAGAACAAAAGCACTATTAAGATGTCTAGCGATTGTCAATCAACCATCAGTATTTCAAAGAACCCGGTACACCATGATCAAACCAAATATATAGAGATTGAAAGGCACTTCATCTCTGAAAAGGTCAAATGAGGAGTTCTCCAACTATGCTACATCACAAGTATGAGATTGCTGACATTCTTACTTGGGCTCTTCCTCAACACCACTTTAGTCATCTCAGCAGCAAGTTTGGGATGTATGACATTTACAACCCAACTTGAGTGGGAGTGTTGACATGCATATAATTATGGATCACATGGGTCCTCCCACAGTTTAGGAAACTGTGGGTCCATTATTACATTTGTGGGGGAGAAATTATTTTCCCTTAATTATCCATTATTGTGTGTTTACTTCTTTCCTTTTTATCATAATAATTTGAATTTTCCTCCAATTATATGAAGGTTAGTCTGAGCTGTATGTATCTTTTTTATTTGCTAAATGAGAATATTAGAGGGTTTTTTCCTCTTAAATTCTACAAAGGGATTGCTCAAGTTGTCACTATTATAGTGAGATTTTTCACTATCAAGCAAGCATTTGTGAGGGAGTTCTATAGTGTTTTTGGCGCCTCAGTGGCCCTACCACTACAATAGTGTAGATGGATGAAGCCCCTAAGATCGATGCGTTAGTGAGCTAAGGTATGTGCTGGTTTTGCAGTGAACCACTATAAAAGTGCGGCATTGCTTTACTGTAACCCTGAATGTTGCATGTTTGACAACAGTTAATTTTGTAGCAAGGAGTTGGGTAGTCGTCACAGTGACTTTCATAACCTGAAAGAGCTGCTGCTGCTAAATGATTTTAAAGGAGGCTGTTTATAAAGAAGAATAGTATCACTATTTTCTTATGGATCTCCCCAAAGGTGATAAGATTCATGAGCATTAACGCCATTAACAATAAGTTTGTTGTCATCAAGAACATCATCAAGAATAATCTAATATACGCCTTCTTCATCCTTTGGCTTGGCAAGAGTAGCAAGCTGATCAGCACGAGTTCAATCGAGGTGCATGAACTTAACATGGTTTGAGAACCATTATTTTCAAGATTAGAATTTTGATTTGTTTAATTTGTGTGGGTTTTTCGTAGGTGATTGCTAGATATTCTTCATGGAATGTGGAGTAAGTGGAAGAGTGATGAGGGGAGTAGACATGTTTCACAAGTATGTAGAAGATGAGTATCTATTGTTTGATCCATGTATTATTGGTAGAATTGTGAGCTGGAAACCCTGATTATATCTTTAATAATTCATATCCAGTGAGGATGGCATAAAACGAAATTTTCTATGATATATAGTTGTGGTGGTGACTTTGATGAGATTGTGAGAGGAGAGGGTCGTGGCGAAGAATGTACGATTGGATTAATGGGTGTTAAGCATGGTTGGTTGTGATATGGTTACTTTGTAAGTTGTGTGAGCGGCCATTAGATGTAGGAGTGGTAAAGAGGGGAGAAGTTGATGTTTGAAATAGTATAGAATAGAGATTTCGTAAGTTACAAGTTACAAATAAATCCCTGCAAATTAAGCTTTAGCTAAATGCATATGAAGTAATTAAGTTGAATTTTGACGGAAAAGAAAACCAACTAATTAATTAAATTTAATGTATTCCTTTACATCATTGATCATCCTAGAAACCACCTAATTTTTTATTTTCATAAAATTAATCAAATGTTTAAAAAACTTTGGGGAAAAAAAAACCAAATCCACAAACATAATCAGGAAATTATTTTGACTTACTAATTGGGCCATGAACAAATTTATTGATTCCTAGGCCTAATGAAAATACCCTAAAAGTAAATATCTGTATTAACATCTTAGTTTTGTTTTCATTTTGTCCCATCAACAATTAATTCATTCTTTTACATCTAACTGTTTCAAATTCTCACTTTGTTTTCACCAAGTTATCTGCTAAATGGTTACAGGTAGGAGCTCAGACCTCACTAATGCAAATGAATTGGCTTAGAGGTTTCTCTTGGCAATCATACAATGACGATACCAACTTAAATGGCGAATTATCATTCACTACTACTGGTTTATTGGAGCAAATAAATGTGACCAGAGATATCACTGATTATCTGTGGTATACAACTTAGTGAGTATATATAATAATGATGATTTGCACATATATCTTGAATGAACAAGTCTTTGTGGTGAATTTTTTAGCCCTTTCCACCCTCCTCTTATTTCAGTGTTGACATAACTGAAAATGAAGGCTTTTTGAAGGGTGGATATTATCCTGTTCTTGGTGTGATGTCTGCCGGTCACTCTCTCAATGTTTTTATCAATGGGCAACTATCAGGTTAGGGAATTTCTATAAGCAGATGGCCATATTTTATCTGTACAAAATCTGAACCAGAGTTTATATACACGTAAATTATTATATTATTATGGACATAAATGAAAGTGTAGATGAATCTTAGTAAAGGAGAGTTATGAAAAACGTTTAATATAAAATTACAGTGCTTCCTTTCTATTCATGTAACCAAATAACTTGAATATTCAGCTACTCATTTGCTCCTTAACAGGTACGTCATATGGCGGCGTTCAGGATCCCAGACTTACATATTCTGGAAATGCGATGTTGCGTGCTGGAAGCAACACAATTTCTATCTTAAGCGCATCAGTTGGGCTTCCAGTTATGCGTTGTTTGATCTTTCCTGCATTTTATGATCTGATAATTATGTTTTGTATGAACTAATGTGAATTGTACTCAGAATGTTGGGGAGCATTTTGAGACATGGAATGCTGGGATTCTTGGACCTGTGGTGTTAAGTGGTCTTGATGAAGGATGGAGAGACCTGACATGGCAGAAATGGACTTACCAGGTTTGTCATCTAGGAATTATGTTCTCCACTTTTGGTTACAGGTTAGGAAAAATTTTTATTCTGTTTATAGGTCGGGTTGAAAGGGGAGGCTCTAAATCTGCATGCTCTCACTGAAAGCTCTGACTGGGGCGAGGTGGATCCAAACAAGCCTTTAACATGGTACAAGGTGCGCGTTATTTCGGTCTTGTAAATAGAAATAGAAGTTAAAAGTTTTGAAGTTGAAGAAGTGAGTTACTTTGCAGCTCAACGTAGAGGCTGAATAAGTCTTCAGGATTATTGGATGGTAGATGTGTGGCATGTGTGTCATGTGTTATTCATCCAATAATCTGGAGATTTTCTTGGGATTCTGGGTGTTTTTAATTCATGTTGGATAATCTTTGAGAGAGAAACAATAGAAAGTAAAAATGCTGAATATATAAAGCACACTAAGAATTTTATGCAGTTTTACTCAGTTGATGATCGTAAGCTGTTGCTATTGCTGCATATTTCACTATGATTTTATTGTTTTGCACTTTTTACCCACCTTTACTTATTTCAAACACAACATAAAGAAGGTGCTCCTCTTTTTCATAGAATAGTTTTTCTCAATAGGATATAAATTAGGCTTTATAACTTGGGGCCTGTTCTGCATCACTTTTATTACCTGTTTTTTTCTTTTTTAATATTTTTTGCTTTTGAAAAACAAATCAACTTGTTTTAAGAAACACTCGAAAAATTTTTTGACTGTTTTTTGAAACAACTATCTCAATCAAACATGTTTTAATTTAAATCAAAATATAAAAAATAAAAATAAAAATGAAAAATTAAAAACAAAAAACAAAAGTGATCCCAAACGTCCTTCCATAAATTGAATTATATTTTATTTCAATTGTGAACTAATTGTGTTTCTCCTTTCTAAAGGCCTTCTTTGATATGCCAAGTGGGAATGATCCATTGGCATTAGATATGAGTAGCATGGGAAAGGGACAGATATGGATAAATGGGCAAAGTATTGGCAGGTATTGGCCTGCATACACTGCAACCGGTGATTGTAGTCCATGCGATTACCGTGGAGAGTACAATGAGAAAAAGTGCCAAAGTAATTGCGGGGAACCCTCGCAAAAATGGTACATGATATTTAAAATCTTCAAACTTGAAACTTTCAGATTTTATTTCTTTTGTAGGAGTCAAGTGGAAAGGAAATGCCGTCTTTTTCATGATTTTCTTTGCAATTTATAATAAATTAGTTTCACCATGAAAATTAGCATATATTTATGATGTACGGATACAGACACACAAACATGGGCACAAATATGGACACAACATGACACAGATATGTGATACTTCTATTCTTGAAAATATAGGATATAGTTATCCATTTGACATGACATTATAATATAAGGGGACACTTACCTCCAATGCTTATGTCTTTACATATCTAACACCCAAAATTGGCATTTTATATTTATACCACCCAAGTCATTCACATCATGTCTAAAATACCACTATTTTAACTTTTTAAATGTGAAATACACCTTTTCATGCATAATCAAGGTGACATGTATCTGTAAAAATAGAAGTTTAGGGGTTAGATGTGTAAACACATAAGAATTGAGTGGTGTGCATGTAAAATTTTCTAATATAAATTATAAAAAATAGATAAAAATAAAATAAACAGAATATCAAGAATTATAAAGAACAGATAATAAAAATGGTTGATAATATTAACTTTTAAAAACTAAAAGAGATCATAAATATTCTTTAGTTTATGATATTGAAGAAAAAACATTAACTTCCTTGTATTACTTCAAGATAAGTTTAATTTCTAAATAAAAAATAGAATAATTTCCTTAAGATTTTAATCTTATAAATATATATTTTGGAAAATATTTTAAGAAAATTCTAATTCATTAATTTATGATATGTGTGTTCAACATGCTAGTCTTTTTTTCTTAAACTTAAACTGGGCACTTCAATACAATGTCCACGAGCGTTCGAGCCATGTCGCAGGCAATGTCCGTATTTGATACGTTCTGGATATCTCACTGCTTCTTAATTTGGAGTATAATACATGTATGTCTCTTTATGATTCTATAATTAAACAGTGGAAAACTCAAGTAAATATAAAGCATGAGTGACATTGTGTTTATGTTGACAAACACAATTCCCAGCGAACAACAGAATATATTCTTCTACCATTTTCAGTTCTTTTCTTTTTCTTTTTAGTTACTTTTAGTTCCTTTGGGATAAAAAACATAATCTTATGCTCCAGGTTTTTCCCCATCGCAGGTACCATGTTCCTCGCTCATGGCTAAACCCAACTGGGAACTTATTGGTTGTGTTTGAAGAGTGGGGCGGGGATCCAACTGGGATTTCACTGGTTGCCAGAACTGTAGGGAGTATCTGTGCTTACGTTTCTGAATGGCAGCCATCGATAACCAACTGGAGAACTAATGAATATCGAAATCCTAAGGTTCATCTGGCTTGTGAGCGAGGAAAGAATATAACAAGCATAAACTTTGCAAGCTTTGGCACGCCAGAAGGTCTCTGTGGAGGTTACTCGGAAGGCAGCTGCCATGCTCATAAATCTTATGATATATTTGAGAAGGTAAAATCATCCCTTTTAATCAAACATGAGAATTCAGACATTGTTGAAGATTCTATAACCTTAATGGTAGTTTTTTGCAGAGGTGCATTGGCCGTCAATCATGCGCCATAGCAGTTGTTCCTGAAGTTTTTGGTGGAGATCCATGCGAGGGGGTAATGAAGTCAGTTGCAGTGGAGGCCATCTGTGGGTGAAGTCCAGTTACAGAATCATGAATCAATTTTTCTCCTATTTACACAGTTTTTACCAGTTTTTAAGCTTCAATTCTTACAAATAGATTATGGCATTGGTGGTTTGATGCATTGGTGTAGACAGAAGGCAGCACCATGATTGCAGTAAGTAGAATTTACAAATAGAGATTGTTGGATGCAGAAAGTAATGAAGAGGTTGAAGATTAGAGAGTATAACTGATTCTTTATTCAGTCACAGTTTGAACTTCAACTTACAGAGGAAGGGGATTCTCAATTTCAGTTTGCTGATTTTGACTTCAGGTTGAAGCTTGTGGGTTTTTTTTTTAAAAAAAAAATCAATGAAGCATTTTGATTCAAAATTGTTGTTTCAATCTTCTGATAATTGAATTCATCATCTTATATCTATTATTCCATTGAATGGATTTCTCTATGATGGACCATAATTCTTGGCATCAGTGATGAACAATGATATGAGAAGAGGAATTTTTATTTGGAGAGGTACATCATTAGTTTTTTATTGCCCGAGAGCTTAGAATTTTTAAGACACAAATAGATGGACAGATGAAAGTTAAAACTTGATCCATATATCACAATTGAAATAGTTTTTATTTATATTCTAAAAGTTGTCTGAATAAAAAAAAATAATGAATTAGTTAGACTATTATAAAATTCAAACAAAAAATGAAATATAATACATTCCTAACAAAAAAAAGATAAAATAAAACACATTCCTCTATTGTTTACTTGTTTGTAGTGCAGTCTCTCTAATTGAATTATTTAAATAAGAAATAATAAGTTATCAAAAATTTATATAAGAACATGAATTATCTTCTTTAAGTTGATTTTATTATCTGTATATGGAATCTTAATGTCATTCTATGTGTATGTAATGTTTTGTTATGTGAGACTAATCAACAATCAATTTGAAGCCAAAAGCTCTAGAAGGCTCTTTCAGGGATGCTCACTTGTTTTGTGCTCAGTCGCTCAATCTCCTCACTCTCATTCCCACACACCTCAAAATTGTGAGCCTCGTTCGGCGACCTTAACATGTCTCCGCGGCACGAGCCCCTTCTGCTCATGATCTATTCATGCCCGAGTTGCGACGAAGAATTGCGGTGAAGAATTGTGGCGAAGAGTTGCAGTGCAGAGTTACGGCGCAGAGTTGCAGCAAAATGTTGCGGTGCAGAGTTGCGGTGAAGAGTTGCAGAGAAGCGTTCCGACAAAATATTGCGGTGAAGTGTCCCAGCAAAGTGTTGCGGCAAACCGTTGCGGTGAAGTGCTGCGCAAACCGTTGCGGCGAAGTGTTGCGGTGCAGAGTCCCGGTGAAGTGTTCCGGCAAAGTGTTGCGGCAAGGTGTTGCAGCGAAGTGTCGTGGCGTACCATTGCAGTGAAGTGTTACAAAAATGACGACAACCGGAGAACCTTGTTCTACTGAGAACCAGAGAAAATGCCATAATCCAGAGGATGCAGTGTCATCTTTGACGAAGAGCGACTTGATCTTTTTTTGAAAAAGATATTACTTCCCGAGTGATATGATGGTGAAATTGCCATCTTCAACCGATCGAGCGTATTCTCCTCCTTCTGAGTATGTTGCTGCTCACGAGGCAACCTTAAGAGCTGGCCTACGATTTTCGCCGGCAACCGAGTTTATTAAAATTATGAAGATGTTTGGTGTGTGCGTCGCCAATTGTCTGGTCGGGTGGTGACAGTCATTATTGGTTTGATGGTTTTCTGCAGAAGACGTGGGTTGACTTTAACTCCCACAATTTTGGCACGGCTGTGCAGGTTCTTTAGCGATACACATGGTTGTGTGATGTTTAAGCAAAAGGCGTCGAACTTCCGCCTAAAGGATCTGATAAGACAATGGTCTATGAGATTTTTCTTCGCAAAGAATGATTGTGGGGTCCGCGAGAGGCGTGGGAAGCTCCAACAGTTGCCTGTCTCTCCTCAGACTATCGAGGAGGTGATATTGCAGATGGTGGGACTTCATGAATTAAATGAGTTATTGTTCGAAACACAGTATATTTACGAATTTGTAAGTGAAGAGTCTTTGTTCAAGGTTAAGCTTTTTTTTCAACCAGAACAGTCTATGACTGTAGTATTAAGGAAATCTATGAAGTGACCTTCTGAGCCAGCTCCTGTAGAATCCTTAAAGCAGCTCCCAACGAGCAGTGACTGTGAAGCACCGCCTCAGAAACAAAAGAAAAGTAAATCATCGCGAGAGCCCTTGCAAAGTCCTTCGATTATTCACATTCCTGAGAATGTCTTATCTCATGAATGTACTGGGCTCTTGGAAACCGAGAGTTTGGTAAGTTCTATTTATCTTCTACTACTGTATTATTTCATCTATATGACCCAAATTTCTTTTCTTTTAGATTGATAACATGATGAAAATGCAGAAGGGGCTGGCACTGGCATTGAGAAACTGGAATTTCAAGTTCGTTAAAATCAAATATTTCTAAGGCGAGTACAAGCGTCGTTATGAATCTGGGGTTGAAAAAATTACATCTCTGGAATCACAATTGACAGAGTGCAGAACAGAACTTTCAACAATGGCAACCTCCCTCTCATTGCAGCTTCAGGATCTGGAGAAAACCCGGGAGGGGTTGGTGGAAGCACGAGCCAGCCTTCGCGAAAGTAATAAGAGTGTGAAAGCCCTTAAGTCGACGGTGTTAGCCCAAGAAGAGGAGATTCGACTTCTGAAGTCTAAAAAAGAAGTTGATGCTTCAAAAGTTCAGCGTAAAGCAGTTGAGGACTTCAAGAACTCTTTAGAGTTTAAGACTATCATTCGAGACTGTGTTCAAGAAGCTCGTGATCGGATGCTTAATGTTGAGGTGAAGGAGCATCAAAAGTGGTTCGCCGAGGAAGGATTCATCTGAGGTTTTATGAAGGGGAGTCGAGCGGTGCAACATCGAACAAGGATTGCTCTGGAAGGGCTTACTCGTAGCCAAGCTTCAAATGATTTTTCCTCAGATTCTGACGATGAAGACGTAGAGAGTGAATTGAGGAAAGTGCATTTCTATGATGAAGAGGGGCGGAGGAGAATGTTGACGTCGACTAGTGCTCTACTCTTCCTTTTATGCTTGTAGCATGTATGCTTTTGTCACATTGGTTAGATGCCACTAATTTTGTAATAATATTGTATGTTGGTTATTTTATTTAATTATTTGATTCTGTTAGCTATTTACCCCCCGAGTACATTCTCTTTCTTTTTATGATATTGTTGAAATATATTTTTTTTTTATTCCATAGTGGATAAAGATATCTCGGAAGTTCTAACATGTGGGAGAGTTACTATAGGGATAAATCGCCAATGACCTTTGGCTTGGTTGAGGTTATGTATCAGAGTTTTACTTGATGATGTTAACCTGTATGACTAGAGCCAACGGAAGTCCACCGAGGACTTATTAACCCATTCGAGATTGTTTGATGGAGCATTGCTCGCTTATAAACCTGTGTGGAAGGGATTAGGTGTAGTCCACCAAGGACTGTTAACCTATCTAGAGTTGTTTATCGAAGTGAAAACTATGCGATGTTAACTCTTATGGAAGAGGTCAAACCAAATCCCCCTGAGATTGGTCATGCTCTGACTAAGATACAGCCAGAGTTGTGCATTTCTCGGGTCTAGAACAGAAAGTGACTCATGGATGAGTCGTTATACTTTTTAAAGATATTCTCTTTTGTAAAATAAAGCAAGTATTTAATAAGTTTGAGATACATTACTAACAGACAAATTATAAAATTGGTGTGTTACTGGTAGTATTTGCAAAGGTTTTCAGCATTCCAAGTTCGGGGCAGTATTTTCCCGTCTAAATCTTTGAGTTTGAAGGTTTCAGGCTTGATCATGGCTGCCACGACATATGGGCCTTCCCAGAGAGGGGATAATTTGTTGCGTTGGGGACCATGACCAGCGGCTTCGATACTACGCAAGACCAAGTCACCGATGGAGATAGGCCGAGGCTTGACTCTTCGGTTGATATGGCGAGCAACTCTTTGGCGGTAGAAAGCAGCTCTGAGGTGGGCCATATCACGTATTTCTTGGAGAAGATGTAACTGTTGTCGGAGCATTTCTTCATTGTTTTCTGAGTTGAAAGTTTTAACTCATGGGTTTGGAACTCCGATATCAGCAGGGATGACAGCCTCGGTGCCAAAACACAAGTTATATGGAGTTTCCTCGGTTGGAGTTCGCGCGGTGGTACGATAGGCCCAGAGGACGTTGTGCAACTCTTCAACCCACTACCCTCTAGCCTTTTCAAGACTGGTTTTCAACCCTTTTAGCACCGTTCGATTTGTTACCTATGTTTGCCCATTCGTTTGGGGATGTGCCACGGCAGTGTGCACTAACTGAATGTGAAGATCCTTGCAGAATGACGTGAAGATCCTTCCAGTGAATTGAGTCCCATTGTTAGTGATAATCTTTGCAGGAAGCCCGAAGCGACAGATGATATTTTTCCAGACAAACTGTTTAGCATTTGCTTCAGTGATCTTAGCAAGTTGCTCCGCTTCTACCCATTTGGTGAAGTAGTCGACAGCTAAGATGATGAATTTACGTTGTCTAGTAGCTATCGGAAATGACCCCATGATATCTAACCCCCATTGAGCGAAAGGCCATGGACTCAGAAATGATGTAAGTTCTACTGGCGGTGCATGTGTAAGATTGGAGTGTAGTTGGAAATTCTTGCATTTTTACACAAATTCTAATGCATCTTGCTTAACTGTGGGCCAATAGAAACCTTGTCTTATTATTTTAAGAGCAAGAGCCCTTCCTCCGAGATGTTCCCCACATATTCAGGAATGAACCTCTCGTAGAGCGTAATCAGCTACAGATGGTGGAAGACACTTAAGGTATGGACCTACGAACGCCTTCTTATACAACTCATCCCCAATAAAGAAGAAGATGGCAGCCATGCGTCGGAGATGAATTGATGAAGTATTATCATCTGACAGTGTTCCGTCTCGGAGGAAGGATATGATGGGGTCCATCCATGATGTCTACCTTGGGTAATCTATAGACAGTATCACCTATGGACCCTGGATACTGGAAAAATGTATCTCCTCAATACACCTTCTTTTATAGAAATATCCAGTTGTTGAATTTGCGAGCTTAGAAAGGGCATTAGCCCGGGTGTTATGCTCCCGAAGTATGTGAATGAGTTTGGCATGTTTCAATTCGGGTAATAAGTGTTTTTACCAGACTGAGATACTGCACCAGTTGTGAGTTATGAACCTCAAATTCTCCTTCTACTTGGGATGCGATGAGTTGAGAATCAGTGTAGATAATCATATTTTATACTTCACATTCTACGACTAGTTTTAATCCGACAACCAGTGCTTCATATTCAGCAACGTTATTAGTGGCTGGAAATTTCAAGCGAAGTCCGTACTCCAAGATGTCTTGCTTCAGGGAGATGAGTAGTATTCCTGCACCAGCTCCCGAGTTTCCAGATGCTCCATCCACGTATAGTGTCCATTGGGGTGACCGTGGAGGAGAAAAATGTGGTTCATCAGAGATAGACACTATACATTCCACTACAAAGTCGGCCAACACCTGTGATTTGATGTTTGGTCGTGGTAGGTATTGAATGTCAAATTCTCCCAATTCTACTGACCATCTTACTAATCTTCCCGATGCTTCTGGTTTTTGAAGAATAGCCCTCAAAGGGAGTTGTGTGTAGACGACGATAGTGTGAGCCTAGAAGTACGGTGAAGTCTCCTTGCTAAGAATACCAAGGCTAACACAGTCTTATCCGCCATTGGATAACGACTTTCTATATCGGAAAGAATCTTGCTAACGTAGTATACTAGTTTCTCGACTGAATTTTCCATTCTGACAAGGACAGAGCTTATTGCGTGAGGTGAAATAGCTAAGTAGATATATAACATCTCCCCTTGGACTGGTTTTGAGAGAAGGGGCGGCGAAGTCAGATATGCCTTAAGTTGTTCGAAAGCGATCTGACAGTCATCCGTCCATTGAAAATCAGTGTTTCGAGTGCCCCTAAGTATCTTGAAGAACGGAAGATACTTGTCCCCAGAACGAGCTAGGAATCGAGATAGAGCGGCTATGCGACCATTCAAGCGTTGCACCTCTTTGATGTTCCTTGAAGGCACCATCTCTCTTAACGCCTTGATTTTTTCTGGGTTTGCTTCAATTCCACGATGGGTCCCTATGTGACCCCGAAAGCACATTTAGTCGGGTTAAGTCGTACATCATATTAACGAAGGAGTTGGAAATGCTCCCCTAGATGAGAGATGTGTTGGGATGCTTCCAGGCTTTTTACTAACATGTCATCAACGTAAACCTCCATTTTACGTACGAGAAGATTTCTGAAGACCTTGTTCATGAGACGTTGATAAGTTGCACCAACATTTTTTAATCTGAACTGCATAACCTGATAACAGTATAAGCCTTTATCTGTTTAAAAAGAGGTGGCCTCCTCGTCTATTGGGTTCATCCTTATTTGATTTTACCCCGAGTATGCATCCATAAAGCTAAGCATTTGATGCCCAGACGTGGCATCGACGAGTTGATCTATGCGCGGGAGGGGAAAGCTATCCTTCGGACAAGCTTTATTGAGGTCTGTATAGTCGACACACATTCTCCATGACCACTAGTTTTTTTCACCATGATGACATTGGCCAGCCATGTAGGATGGTGTACTTCCCGTATGAACTTTGCTTCGAGAAGCTTGTTGACTTCTTCTTCAATAGCTTGTAAGCGATCTGGGGCAGAATTGCGCTTCTTTTGGATGACCGGTTTAACGGTTGGATCTACCTTTAAAAAGTTCATGATTATCTCAGGATCAACTCCAGCATGTCAGCAGGGGTCCATACAAAAATGTCTTGGTTTCTCTGGAGGAGAGCTACGTATTCTGACCTTTGCTCATCAAAGAGTAAGGAACCAAGCTGCACTGTTTTCGATGGGAGTTCATTAGAGAGCTGGATGTGAACCAAATCTTCTATGGGAGAAGCTCGTTGAGATACATCTTCATCTCGAAGATTAAAGTTTTCGATGCTAAGTGTCACTGACGGGCGTGGTTGAGCTTGTCTGCGATAGCATGATTGTGCTATCTGTTGATCTCCTCGTACGATGCCTATCCCTGCTGGGGTTGGAAACTTGAGCTTCAAGTGTAGCTCAGAAGTCACGATGCCAAAAATGGATTGCGGGGGTCTCCCAAAGATGGCATTGTATGCTGATTCTGATTTGACAACGATGAATTGTACTGAGTGAGTTATCTGTCGAGGAAAATCACCAATGATAACAGGGAGATTTATTGTTCCCTCGACCCTTACTGGTCGATTATCAAAACAATATAATGGTCTTGATGCAGGTTGCAGTCTTTCTCTTATCAATCCCAAACTGAGGAAAGTTGAATAGAATAAGACATCAACAGAGCTCCCATTGTGGATCAGGATCCTTTTTACGTTATAGCAGGGTTCGCCAATTCCTGCGCTAATGACGTGAGGATCTTGATGGGGGACTCGAACTCATTCCAAATCAGAATCATCAAAAGTGATAGGGTCGAGGCACAATTTCTTCTGCACTGGTTCACCAGGTACAGTGATAAGAACTTGATCAGTAAGCAACGGGCCTCCAGCAATTGTTTGAATTTCGCCTACGACTGGGTGACCCACATGTTGCTGCCTTTGTATATGTTGCCCCCCAGTAGGAGCATTATTGGTACCGGCTGGTTTACTCTGTACAAATCAACCAAGATATCTCTGCTTAATTAACCTTTCAATCTCTTCCTTGAGCTGCTTACACGCTTCAGTGGTGTGGCCACGACTTCGATGGAAATGACAATATTATTATTGATTCCCTGAGTTAGGTTTTAGGGGGTGAGGCCACTTAATATTTTGCTCATATTTAATGGCCATCAAGATGTTAACACGTGAAGTGTTGAGTGGTGTATACTCTTTCTTGGGCCGATATTCAGTTCGTTTTCCGGCAAGTTGGAGAAGGAGGTCACGATTCTTTGGTTGTTTGGATTTTCTCCGTTGCGAAGATTGATTATTATCTCTGGAGTTACATTTGCGCTTTCCCCTAAATTTCTCAAATTGCTCCTTATGTGCGGTGATGGCCTCATCTGCAGTGATTTGTGTCTCAACACGGTGGACAAGGTCAGCGTAAGAATGAACTGTCTCCCGCATGAGTGATGAGTAGAAGGGTCCCGGGCGGAGTCCCCCGAGAAAGACTCCCTAAGCGACTGCGGATCTACTCACGGAATTTGACGGGCTTCGGTAGAAAACCCGCGGAAGTAGTCTTTGAATGATTCTCCTTCACTTTGACGAATTCACGAGAGATGGGATGAATCCCTGATGATCCTTCGATTTGCTATGAACTGTTCCACAAATAGTCAGCCAAGCTCGTTAAAGGTGTTTACAGTGTCCCCCGACAGAGAGTAGAACCAGGTTTGAGCTTCTCCCTTAAGAGTGGCAGGGAACACCTGACACAGAAGAGCGTCAGAGGCACGTTGAATGTGCATGATGGCTCGATAATGATCAATATGTTCATAAGGATCAGTTATCCCTTCATATGTGTCAATGTTCGGCAGCTTGAAGCTCGTTGGGATGGGGTGTTGGAGGACCGCATTCGCTAAGGGAGAGGATTCATTGATGTTATAATGAATGTGGAAGCGATCCTTTTTCTTAATTGGGAACTCTTCTCGGACGAGGCGACGTAGTTTGTTACGGATGACATCATTTGGAACGATAGTGAGATGTGGTAGTGTCAGGTGAGCTGCATGAGATGGATGAGTGGAACTTGTGGTTTCTAAGAGTTCAACATCACGACCTGGTATGGCAAGTGTTCCTTCTTGGGGAGGGGGGCCGGTACGACTTCCTCCTGGCATGTTTCTCGTAGGACGCGAATTTAATGGTAAACGAGTTTCATTCATTGACGGTTGGTGAGTCACACGTAAAAGTTGTAAGATATGCAGTTGAGACTCCTCTATTCTACGCATTCGTTCTTCCATTGAAGGACCCGAAGCCCCCTCGTTGGTGGGATATCGTGTTCCAGTATGGAAGATGAAAAAACATGTCTCCCTTGACTACGTGACAGTTCCCTGAAACGATGGGTGTTGGAGCGAGCTGCTCTGTTGTCCCGAATATTGTTTCTCTTTGATATGTTGGAAATAGAACAAGTACTTCAGTGGTGGGATTGAGAGCTTCCCACAGGCGGCGCCAAACTGATGCGTGCTAGAAAATTCATGGCGGTAGAGTAACAAATTATCGTCTTAGCGTTGTACAAGAATTCAGCACGCACACAGATGAAAAGGAAACAAGCAGTGACTCCAAAAGTTTTTACTTGGAAAACCTGTAAAGGGAAAAACCACGGGGCCTGGCCCAGTTGCGAAAATCCACTATTGATTGACGTTTACAAAAATCTCTCTTCCAACAGACGGGAAAGGATAATTATATGATGTAGATTACAACGTCGACTGACGGTATATGGATGATGGTGGTTGACGACAATCGACGGTGGTGCACGGCGATAGACGGTGGTCCACGACGATCAGCGGTGGTCGACGGCTATCGGCGGTGATCGACGGCGGTCGGCGATGATGCAGTGCTGCTTCTCCTCCTCAAGACTTCAGACTCTCTCCTTTGGCTCCCCCCTCATGTGAGGGGTGGAGGTCTATTTATAAGGTTTTGGGAGCAATTAATGCAGTCATTTCGATCGGACGGTTCAGAAGGCTTCCCTCGATCAGATAGCGTTTAAGGGGTATTTGATGCCCTTAACAATGTCAGAATTGAGTGATCTTGGGCTCGTTGGATTCGTCTTGTCGAGACGCTCAATTCGAGTATGGGCTTGCTAGTGTAGGCATCCATTTAACCTTCCAATATGTCCGAAAAGCTTCTAAAAGTAGTTTAATGACTTGATCTGGGCTTTGATTTGACTCGGATTGGTTTAATTTTTATATAATTAGATCTGTCTCATCGAGCCAGTCAGTTTGACTATAAGTTTGCCTAAATCGGAGCTCTGGATGACTTTTCATCAATATTTAAATATTTCTTGCTCAAAAGATTACATTGAGATTCATGCCGGATGATGAAATTTGTTGGTGACGTATCAAGCTCAAACTTCATCATAACTCTAATCAATTCAATTCATTTGTAGATTGCTCATGAGGCAAAAGAATGAAAAATGTTATGAAGAATGTGGTTATAGTTGATGGATGATGGTAGTCTTTAGTAATAATATGGTCAGTTGTTGAAAGTTCTGTTTGTTTTTAAACACTCAAAGTGATTAAAAATAAAATTATTTCAAAAAAAAAAACTAAAAACATATTTTTTTAACTAAAATAAAAGTATAAAATTATAAAATAAAATAGTTGCAAAACTTAATCTTAATTTTTCCATATAATTTAGAGTTTATTTATATATATATATATTTAATAAAATGACTTTGATTGCCCCAAACAATGAAAAAACATATGTTTATGATTTCAATATAAAGATTATATTTGAAGTTTTATCAAATGACCTTTATTTACAAATGATAAGGCAAAATACAAGACTTTAAAAAATTTCATGAACCATTATAAGGTTTATCATTACCCTAAAATTCATCATTACTCATCCAAGGAGTTGCTTACCCCTAAAATCTAGTATATTATATTGCAAAAAGTCGGCGATTCTAACAAATCAACTTTTACGCTCTCCTCGGTTGCCTACAATGTTTTATACCATATCTTCATAATTGTGCAAAGAATTATCCTCACAATCATGTGCTAAACTATACTTACATGAGATCCTACATATAAGTGCTCACATAACATAAGTCTTGATCATTTTATTAGTTATATTGTTACCTCCAAATATCAAAATTTTGACTTTACAGTGTATTTTATTTGATTTTTAACGCCTCTTCCGTCATGGAGAGACTAGCCATCTGCAAACTTTAGATCATCTTCTTCCAATAAAAGAAGACGTGAAACTCGAAAAAGAGGAAGGACGCTTGCCCAAAAATTTGTGATGAAGCTATTTTCGGTTGACTTTAAAAAAAAGTGCATTTATTGCCAGAAGTTTTATCTTTTGCAGGCAACTCCAACCTTCTCAGCAATTGAAGTCTAACTATGAATATAGGGTTCATAATTGAACATGGGCACAAATAAATCATAAGATAATTACACAAGAAACTCAAATGAAAAAATTAAATAAATATTTTTGAAAATTATTAATGGTGAATTCTATTTTTTATGAATTCTTTTGCTGAAGATCAATTTGACTCAATATACTTGAAATCTTGTAAAATTATGTTTTAAGGGATTCTATAACCTAGAATTTCTCTCAATCTTTTAGCTTTTTACACCTTGATTTATTTTTCCTAATAAAGCCTTACATAACTTTCCACTAATATCTTGGATCCAACTAATCATTGTGCTCTAATATTTTATAAACATGAGTTTATGAAATGTTAGGAGTGCTTGGTGAAGATTGTAAATTTAAAAAGTTGGTGAAAATAAGGTAATCGTAAGGAGGATGTGCAAAAAAAATGATCGAAAAGGGCAACTTCTCAAAAAGACCAAAAGTGATCATATGAAGTCACAAAATTTGTGACATAAAAGAATGAAAAAGTACAAATATGAAAGAAAAGTTTGTAGAAAATTACAAACGTAGTACTTAGTATGTGCTTAGTATTTTTGCGAGAAATATATATATATATATATATATATATATATATATATATATATATATATATATATAGAGGTGCAAGTATTAATTTTTTGAAAATTAAAATACCTATCATCTTTTTCATTAGCTTTCTCTTAATTATCTTGCAATTAAAAAGAGCTATAATGTAAAATTTAACTCGCAAATTTTGGATGTAATCACATAATTTTTTTTCATACTTTAACTTAATGATTTTTTACTTATGATTATATTTAAGGGGAGGACTTGCTACTCTATCCTTCAATTTTGAAAATTATCTCTTAATACATATTTGTCATCATTAAAATGAGGGAAGAATGTTAACCCTATGAGCACATATTATTATTTTGATGATTATAAACTACATTAAAGAATAAATGGATTGATAATTTTATTTATATGATTATAAGTAACATATACACCACTATAGTCTTATATGAAGGCATGCAAATTAATGAAATAGAACAATGTGCATGTCTTTCATATGTAAAAGCCACACATCTTAAAACAACATGATGTTATGAACTAGCAAGCGATGTACATGAATATTTAGAAAATAAAATCAAGAAGATTTTGCTATGTTAGTCATTCATGTGATTCAAAAGTACGTAAAATTATTTTATTATATCATCTATAGTCTGCTACATGAACTAATTTTGAATCATATAAATTTAAAGTCATATAATTATATTATTGAAATAAAATTAATTTATGAGCGTTCATAAAATTTTATGATTCATTATAAGTCATCACAAGACTTCGCAGAGGTTTGCATCACTTTACAAAAGTCTAGAGAGTTTAGGGTCTAAGAAAATAATTATAATAGGTCTCCATAAATATGTGTGGGCCTCTGCAAAAGTACTTTGCACTCCTTTACTAACTTTTAAGGTACTATGCAATGTTCAATTTTAAGAAAGTTATAATGATAGTTTCTGCATATCTGAATTTGAATTTATTTTAAAAAATTGAAATTTTGGAGGGATTTTTTGCAAGAAAATTAAAAAAAATTAAATTAATTTAATAATTTTAACGATTAAAATAACAACATTAACCACCTGCTATAAATATTCACTTAATGGCTTTATTATTTATTATTCCTCAATTTATCATTCTTAGGAAAATCTAAGCTCTCTCTTACGTCTCATAGCCGCCCAAGGTTTTGATAGGAATATTTTCTAAGTAGAAAATATATTTAAAAAAAATGAGATAAAAGTTTGCTTGATCATGGAAATTTCTTTATTAATTTAGAGATCAAGGTGAGCTTTGTTTATTCATGTATCTCAACATTGCATATAAGAGCACATTTTATCTATTATATTTTCTATGGTGATTTTTTGAATGATTATTTATATAGTTTGGTAAAGAATAAAAAAAAAATGATGCCTTTGCCATGAATAAGGTAGATTTAAGAGAGTTTTTTGTGCATGAGAGATGGCTTTAAAGATAAAAGTACATTAGAAAAGCTTATCTACCTATGGAGTAATAATTTTTTATTATTGGTATGCATTATAAGAATCCAAGATGTAGTGAACACCTTGGCATGGACATAGACTTTGATGAATCCATTTAAAATTCTTACATGTTCATATATTTTTGTGCTCTTTACATGCTTTACATTATGTGCTTCAAGTTAAAAATATTTTGATTACATAAATATGCTACTCATGTAAAACTTAAAATTTCTCACCTTATTTACTTTTAATATTTAAATTTTATTCTCAACATTAATTTTCATCTTCACACTAATAAAAATTTAAAATAGAGGAAAAAATTTATTATAAGATATATATAATTATTTTAAAAAACTTACTAGGTCTGTCCCTGCTCCTCAGTTCAATGTAAACCAACATCTATAATGAAAACTATTGTTAATAACATATTAATATTTAAATGATTAAATTTGTGGGAATAATTTTTTGATGATCTATTATTTTTAATTTGGGATGCTAAAAATGAAGACCTTTGGACATTGTGATGAGCTAAAAAAAATCTCAAATATTTTAGGACAATGGATATAGTAAAATTTTGAAGGCATTGATATGTGAATCTAAAACATCTTTTACACCCTATCCATTACAGATAAGGGAGTTAACACTCTTTTCTATTTGTCTTGGCTTTGACTTATGAGATAAATTAGTGGATCTAATCAAGCTATTAATATTTGCCTTGATTAGCTCAGTATTCATATTGAACAATTTGGTCTACTTTGACTCTATTGAGATTCAACTCATGCAATATAAGTGTCAAATTAATCCTAATTTATTGATCATGTTGCCACACATAGAAATAATTCAAGATATGTAGCTTTGTGCTAATTATATATTATGGCTAGATAAAGAAATGAATTTGTCCTTGGTTACCTCATCTTATAAATTGACCAATTTATTTGATTTAGATCTTTTTGGACTCTAATACTTGACATGCGGGTGTGAGACGTGCTCAATTTAGTCTATATATTGTTTAACTTAGATAATTTATTTAGGGTTTATAGTTTTTCTTACAAATATATGATTAATTATTTAAGGGAGTATACAAAATAATTAATGACATATGAGTTAAAGATGGATATATTTTCAAGTCATGAGTTTCAATCACAAACTTTATTAAGAAAATAAAAATAAAAATGATGGTGCTATCACAAAACTATATTCATTTATCTTGTTGAGAAATTGTAATAATTATTGAAGACTATAGAGAATAATAGGTGTATGTGTGTTTAGCTAAAGAAAAAAAAAGTTTAAAATATAAAGTTAAACTAGTACTTGATTAATCAATGATACCTTAAACTTATACTTCAATGAATGATGATACCCTTGTTGAAATCAAAATACTTGCTCTTAGACCCAATTCTTCCCTACACAAAAGAACATACAAACTCAAAAACACAATCTTAATATTTTTATATTATAACCTGATTGAAAGAGTGGTTAAGCAAACCAATAATTATTTTCTTTTTTTAATAAACTAAAACTTAGATTATGCATAGTTTGGAAATTACAAGATTACTAAGCTATGCGCTAACACGTGAAACTTTGCTATACTATGCATGAATAATCTTTAAGGGCTTATAGCTTGACTTAATTATTTTAAATTTAATTATTCATAATCTCTTAACATTATCATCATTATCATTGTTAAAGTACATAATATGGCAATTAAGAGCAAAAATGATGCCTATATTGTCTTATAATTATAACACAAATATTATACAAATCCAACACTCTGTTAAGCCACTTAACTTATACTAGATTAAGTAATTTAGACATGAAAAATAAATAAAATGAAAATAAAATAAAATTATAATTAATATTAAAAAAGAATGAAATGTGGTTAGAGTTAAATGTTCTCTTATTTTTATTTTTATTCTCTCTTCACTCCTTGATACACCAAAAAAATATTTGATTTTTCATATATATATATATATATATATATATATATTTGCTCTTTTTTTTGTGATATTGCAATGTAAAGGAAGTTATTTTGATGTTTTATTGCAGGTAAATTGATTTTAGCCATTTGGTGAAAAAAGAAAGTAAAAATTAAGAAATTTGGAGTCAAATGAAGCAAGTTGTGAAACATACTAGCACAGACGGCGCTAAATTTTGCACCAACGACACCAAAATACAGAGAATACAGAGTTCAGGAACATGCCTGGCGCCGATGGCACCCTAATCCAGAGAAGTCCAAATATTTGGCTTCGACGGCGCCAAATTTTGGCACCGACTGCGCCAGATTTGAGCATCAACGAAGCCAGTGATGGTTATGCCTGAAAATTCATTGAATTTGGATGATTTTTTTAGAGCTGCTTGAAGAAACTCTTGGGAAATTCATTCTAATCTTATAATAGAGTGAGTTAAGTCAGAAAGTAGTAGTAGAGAGAGGGGGTATGTGTAGGGATTTTTTGAGAGAGGCTTGAATTTAGATTTTCTCAAAGAGTTGTAGGAGAAGAGGGAAACTGAGAGATTTCTTCTTTCTTGCCTTTTTAAGAGAGAATTGAGTTGTGTTGTAAAAAGAGAAAGAGAGTCAAAGGAACTTCAAGGAATTTATGTGGGAAAGATTTTGAAATAAGTTGTGTTTCTTACATTTTGTATTGTATGAACTTGTTCTTATATATATATAATCCATGTTTTGTTATATCTTACTCATGAATTCTAAATATATTTATTTTTCCTTCTCCCTGCAATGAGATATGGTATTGTGACGAATCAAAATTATTGTGCAAAAATAAAATGATAAAAATTGTGATGATTTAAATTTGGATACTTTCCGATCTGGCTAATTGAAATGTTAAGATTTGTAGTGAAACATACGATCTGAAAGAGCTAAGCATTCAATAAGAAAGTCAAAGTCACATTCAATGTCATGGATGAGAACGTAGTCAATGGGGTTGAGTGCAAATAGATATGGAAATATACTTTGATGGGCATAGAATAGGAGATTTTAGGGTGACAGACTAAAATCCCCAATTTGGTTCAAGTGTTTGGAAACTAAAGCGAGATGTTAGCCCTCAGGCAAGGGGAAGTGGAAGCTCTGGAGCGAGAGCCAGTTAGGGGTGTAAACGAGCTGAACACAAGCGAACCCAGGCTCAGCTAGTGTTTGGCTCATTTATATTTCGAGCCCAGAAAGTGTGTTCGTGTTCGACTCATTTGCTTAGTGAGCCGAGCACGAGCTGTTAACGAGCAAAGAGTCGTTTTGACAACCCTAATCACGCAACCATATGATGTTAAGGGTTGGGGCAATATTTAAGAATTATTGTTTATATTAAAACATCATTTGAATCTAATTTAATAATTTTTATTCTATTTACTTAATTAATAATTTTAATTGATTATAAATCTTTAAAATTTTTTAAACATACTTCTCATCAATATATATATATATATATATATATATATATATATATATATATATATATATATATATATATATATAATTGATGAATACTATTTCGAGCGAGAAAACGAGTCGAAATGAATGAATAAATCTTTGTTCGTGCTCGGCTCATTAAGGCTTGTTAACTTAGCGAAAGAGCCAAACACTAGCTTCTTCACGAGCCGAACACGAGTCGTTCGCAAACAACGAGCGAGTTTTGATGACCACAGAGCCGGTATCCTCCCGACCTAATGGTGTGACTTTTTTAATTTGCCAAAATTTATGAACTCGGATTTAGATATATTTATATATATATATATATATATATATATATATATATATATATATATATATATATATATATATATATATATATATTGATTTAGTTTTATAATGAGTCACACAATTAAACACAAGTATACGTATCGCTCAAGTAAGTTCAATTCTTAAAATAAAGATAAACACTTGTAGTTACTATTTCTACCAAAGTACGTTCTAAACTCTAGCAGGTAAGACTAAATTTATAACAAAGTACAGTTGTAAGAAAGAGTCTTCCTCTTTTCCAATCATAATGTGTTGATTATTGTGACAAATATCAGTGATGCAAATGTATTGCGCCAAATGGGATCATTCCTATTCTTTACCCATTTTTCAGCGTATAAAGAACATTGGCTAATCCTAAGTTTAGTCCCCAAATTTGTGATTAGGCTGGGAGGATATTGACTCTCACTCCAGTGCTCCCCCTTCCCTTCGCATGAAGGCTAACTCTCACTTCAGTTTCAAACATTAGGACCAAATTGAGGATTTCAGTCTGTCACTCTGAAATCTCCAATTCTACGCCCATCAAAGTATATTTCTCTATTTATTTGCACTTAATCCCCATAAACTACGTCTCCCATTCATGGACATTGAATGTAACCTTCACTTTTTTATGGAACTCATAGTCCTTTTAGAACATATGTTTCCCAACAAGTTTTAACAATTCAATTGGTCAGATTAAAAAGTAAATGAAGTTCAAAGTGAAAAGGTCATCACAAATTCTCCATAGTAAATCAGCACATCATTTTCATATCACAACATCAACACATCACATGAAAAGAAGAAAGACAAAGAAATCTACTCAAGACCCATGAGGAAAAGACGACAAAACATGGATTTTATATATAAAACCAACGTCATACAAACAGAGTAAAGTAAAGACAACTTATCTCAAACTCTTCCCCAAGCGAATCACAAGGAATTCCTTTAACTCCTCTTCTTTCTTCACAACAACACACAATTCTCTCTTCAGATAAGTAAGAAAGAAGAAATCTCTCACTTTCCCTCATTTCTTACACTCCTTAGAAGAGAAAACACAAAACCTAGATTTCCTTAACAAAATGAAAAGACACTCTCTCTAAACTCTCTCTACACTCTAAGCTCTTCTCTCCTCTTCTCCTCATTTCTTAAACTTGGCTCTAAAGAAGTTTAAATTCGGCCAAAACTGATTTCCCAAGAGTTTCCTCATGTAACCCTCCAAAATCTGGCCAAATACATTGAATCTAGTTTGAAATTGGGCGCAACTTGGCGCATTATTCTACCAATTCGGTCGCAACTCTCTGTAAAATAGCGCGGTCCGACGCTAGTTCAATAAAATGCACTTTTGTCCATTTTTGCTCTAAATTTGCTCATTTTCGCTTCCTTTTTCTCTAAAGGCCTAAAATAATTGTACCTATATGAAATCATAAAAAATACATTTCATTAAAGTGCAATATCATAAAAAAAGGTGTGGAATGAATAGTAAAAAGCTATCAAATTTTCAGTGGATCAAGATCCCCCAAACATAACTATTACTTGTCCTCAACTAATTTTAGTTAATACATAAAATAATGATCCATTGTAATGAACTTTCTTTCTAAAATACCATAACTTTGATTTAGATAAGTACAATAGTAAGATTTTCAGAAAGACCCTTGATTAATTCAAATAAATTATGCAGAAGTAAGACTATATAGTAATCAAGTTTAAGAGTTCTAGCCTTCTATTCATTTCAAAAATGACTGTAGATTATTAAGGCACTTAAAAGGATTACATGAAAAGAAATTTATGAGAACACTATTAGTAAGGATGCTAATCCACACATGTAAGTTCAAGAAAGTAATTAAGTTTTTCCCTTTAGGTAGGTCCAACTGAAACTAATTTTTGATTAGGCATCTCCTCAAGCTTCTCCTCACGTTTCTTTCTTTTATCTTCTTTTGCTTTTCTTTTATTTTCTTTTCTTTTAAGCGAGGATTACTGTATCTAGATAGCCTTTAATAATTTTGAACTTCACTCTTTTCACCCTAAATTTGAAACTTACCACATTCCTTTACCTTATAGGTATTTCTTTAGCTTATTAATGATTCATCATAGAATCTCAATCCTTCCCTATCATATAAGGTTTTAAGATTCTTAATATTTCAAACATACAGTTTTTCTTACTTTGAATAGTTGATTAGATTCCTATTTTCTTATACCAAATATCTTAGTCTACAAAATTAATTTTCATTATCAAATACTTTCATTCAAATTTACAAAATACTTAAATAAAATCAAAATAGAGTTATCTAAAATTGAGTTCTATTATAGGAAATCATGTTAATAATTTTTAAAATAATTTTAAGTGAGAACAATTAATAGCTAATTCTTTCCCTCCCCCAAACTTAGATTTTTGAATACCAATACAATTAACATGGGAAGAAAGAAAAGATCTAACATATAGCTCATACCTCAATATGTTGGGCTTTTCAAACCTTTGAGTTTAAGCTTGTTTTTCTTCATAAAGTAGAACAGTAGGCCTCAAATAATTAAGAGCATTTCTATACACAAATATGGGTTAGAAATTTGTAAGGGGAGAGGTTAAAAAAATACAACATAAACTTTGCACAAAACATTAACATCCAACTGTTACTATCACAGATTAAACTAACAAACCAAATACATGTAAACTCTACTATCACATCACATACATCATAAATCAACATAAAGTCTACTACAAATACAACCAAATACACATGACATCACAAATACTAATCAGAAAGAGTCTCAGGAACATCACATATACATCACACATATAAAATAAAATGAAAATAAAACTATAAGACTACCAATCTTCATCCTCTGCGGGAGCTCCACCATCATCGGGTTCTTGAGCTGGTATGAAGTATACTCGGGAGTAAGTAGGAAATACGGCACTAGTGTCTCCCCTGAAAAATCTCATCTGTGCGTCATGATAAGCTATCTCATATTCTCTCCACCGCACTTGATAATCATCATTTATCTTGTTCCTTACTTGTAGTCCCTTTACTCTGGTGTTCAACCTTTCCAACTAATCCATAACATCATGCAGAGTAGGCTCCCTCGATGTAGATGATCTCTCATGACTAGAAGAAGGCTCATCAGCTTTCTTACTCTACTTCCATCCTACATGGGCTTCATAACTTTTCAAATTTTGTTTAGTAATGAGCTTCAGGGGATAGACTACCTAATCATTATCTTCCGTTGCTACACCTAACTACACAAGGCATGAATCAGGCTGGGGTGTTCTAGTCCACCTGAAATCTCTCCTTTTGAGCTCGTCAAAATACTTTTATGAATAATAGCCCCAATATTTATATTCTTCACGTTCTGAATATAGTGATTCAGAACAGCTCTATCAACAGTAACCTCGCTGTGATGGTTGGTAGGCAAAAGTCTTACAGAAATGAAATAGTGTCAAGCTTTTGATACAAGATTCAGCGTAGAAAGGGAGAAGTTAACTTTTAGTCTTTATTTAACCTTCCACTCCCCTTTTCCATCAGTCAAAAAGTTCACAATCATATCCAATGTTTCATTCGTAATAGGAAAATCTTTGTATTCACAAGAAAAATGTGCTCTTAATTGATAAAATGCATTAATGCGAGCAGGGGTAAATTTAACCATTTTTCCTCTAACCAGTATGTATTCACTCATAGAATAATACAGATTTGCATAAAATTCTCTAACAATTCCTAGCATCGCTTCAGCAGTGAAATAACAAAAAATCTCACATTGACGATGCACAATAAGCTCTTCAAGCATACCTCCAAGATTTTCAAAGGCTTTCTCTTGAATACATTTCTTATTGCAAAGAAACGTACTAAAGCATGAATAAGCCTTGAAATTCACAAATTTGCTTTTATCATACTCAAGTTTTCTCTTCCCTTTGAAATTCTTGGAGAAATTTTCTAAAAATATCAAATTTATCCAAAATAATGTTAAAATTGCAAAGTAATGGACTCCAAGGTAAATTTAAATAGATAAGAACTTAAAATCTATGAAAAATCTCTAAAGTTTATCCAAAAACTTCAAATTTTTAAATCTTCTTAATGTAGGAGATTTCTATAGTCAATATAAAAAAAACTTAGGTTAAAGTGTTGCTCTTACCAAGAGAAGATGAAATCCGAACTTTTCCGGCCACGAAATCGCTTCAAATCCAAATGCTAGTGAGCCCTAAGTATGAAAATAGACATTGGATGGAGGTAGAAGACGATGGTTTGGGCAAAAATGGTGGGTCCCAGGGCTAAATCGTAAAAATTTAGAGTTTCAAGCCTTTTGCTTGTCTAGCGCTCTCTGGCGCTATCGACAGTGCAGTTCAGTGCATTATTCTACTCATATGGCCAAACTCTCTGTATTTTGGCGGGGTCCGGCACTGGTGACAGTGTCGTTCGGCACCAGTTCAAAAACTGGGCTTACGACTTTCTTTTGTAATTTCAATCTTTTCAAGCCCGCTCTGACGTCTAATTAGTTTAATTAAACATTGAATAACATTCAAAAGCCATGAAAAATGATATTTCTTAACACAAACAATACAAAACATCACTTTCATAAATAAAATCCAAGTTTCTGACACAAACACATAACACTAAATACTGCACATCATCAAGCCATATAATTCTAAAATTCAACGTCAATCACAACCACAACACAATAACGCTGAAAACTAAACAAGAAAGTAAGTCTAAATATAACATCCAAGCAAAGCAATCAAAGCAAATCAAACAGTTCAAATACACAAACAATAAAGTATAGTTGTAAGAAAAGAGTCTTCCTCATTTTCAATCATAATGTGTTGATTATTGTGACATAGATCAGTGATGCAGTATTGTGCCAAATAGGTGCATTCCTATTCTTTACCCATTTTTCAGCGTATAAAGAACATTGGCTAATCCTATGTTTAGTCCCCAAATCTGTGGTTAGGCTTGGAGGATGCGGCTCTCACTCCGGAGCTCCCACTTCCCTTTGCTCGAAGGCTAACTCTCACTTCAGTTTCCAAACATTAGGACCAAATTGAGGATTTCAGCCTGTCACTCTGAAATCTCCAATTCTACGCCCATCAAAGTATATTTCCCTATTTATTTGCACTCAATCGCCATGAACTAGGTCTCTCATTCATCAACATTGAATGTGACTGATACACCTAAAATATATAGTATTTTTATGCACATTTTTATACTTATTTTTGATGATATTGCACTTTAATGGAATGTATTTTGTGTATTTCTTGCAAGTATGATGAAAATAAGTGATTATGATGAAAGGAGCAAAATTGGATCAAATTTGGAGCAAAGAAATGAAAAATTGGCCACTAACGGCTAAGCGCCGCCAGGTCGGCGCTTAGCCGCCACAGTTAAAAATCGAATTTTCCTCATTTTTGGCACCAATTTCAAGGGGTGCTTGAAGCAACTTTATGTGGTTACTTCCTTAACTTCCCATGGGCGGCAAATTTAAGTGAAGGGATGCATCTTTTGGTGGATACGTTGAATCAAGAAATAATTTGAAGAGACACCAAAACACCTTTTAGGTTATTATTAAAATTATGTCATGTAATGAGTCTAAGAGTAATTAGAGATTAGAGAGTTTTTAGAGATTCCGATTTTCAAGATTCTTTTCTAATTTCAGAGTTCTCTTCTAGTTTTACTTTCAGTCTTTTATAGTTTATAGTTTAGTTAGTTTAGTTTAAGAGGAGAAAGGGTTATTGTGAAACCTTCTTTCCACCAATTTTCTTTTAACCATTTATCTAGTTCTTATTGAAGTTTAAAGTCAGAGTTGGGCGCCAACCTCTGTAGTGTTGTCCTGTGGAAAGTCAAGTTTCAAAGGAACTTCTGGAGTCTTGTGGAAAGAATTTTTAGATAAGTGTTTACTTTTGTTTAATATTTAGTTTTTCTTGTTGAGTTTTCTTTATGATTTCTATTTTTAAATCAATGTTTTCTTGTGTTTTCTACATGAGATCTGAGTAGTTTTCTTTATCTTTTTCTTACAAAAATGAAGAAGTAATTAAATTATGTTGGATTGTTATGGAATGTATAAGTGTTTAAAGTTGGAATAAGTTGTGAAGATTTAATTCCATAAACTTAATTTACTTCTTAATTTGTCCAGTTAAATTTGTTGTGAGATTATGTAAGATCCAATGCAGTATTGTCTCAAACAACAATTAGTATAAATCACATGTAATTATATGGGTGAGAATTGTAGTCCATATAATTGAATGCAAATATATTAGGAGATATGTTTTTAATAGGGAGTAAATTTGAGGTCTTCAGAGTGACAGGCTAAATCCTCCTAATTTGGTTTGATATTTTAAATTTTGTTATAAGAAGTTAGCCCCCAGGTGGAGGGAATCGAGGGAACTCTAGAGTGAGAGCTGATATCTTCCCTGCCTAACCATGTTCAAAATTTTAAGATTTCAAATTAACCAATGTTCTTTATAGAACTAAGTAAGGGTAAAGAATAAATTTGCTCTTATTTGTCACAACACATTCATAATTGTTGCTGCTTTATAAGAGAAAGAAAAAGATATTTTATTTCTTAGTGATTTATATCGTGTTTTTAAAGTTCTGATAATTTTCATTTCCTATTTAGCTTTATATCAAAAATATCAAAAACAATTTTCAAACTCTATCAATCAAAACATACTTTCAAAAGTAATTTAAAAAATAAAAATATAATTTTCTTATTTCTTTAAAAAGCTTTTACATTTTCCTGTGGGTTCAATATCTCAGGGTTTAATTAGAAAGTCTTATATTACTTAATAAACGATACGTATACTTGTGTAGTATCATATATTATAAAATCATATCTAAATTACATTTGCACACGTATATTCGTTAAGGATTAAGTTTTTGGCGCTGTTGCCGGGAAAATTAACTAAAACTGCATTTTTAAAGAAAATTAAGAAAAGTTTAAATTTTTACTTTTCTTTGTTTTTGTAGTGTGTTGTGTTTTGTTTTATATTATTGTTGTATGCGTAGTTCAGGTTCTGAGGGACTCGTGCCTTACGATTCTGAATTAGAAAGAACTATCAGAAAAATAAAAAAAATTTAAAAATTCTGAAAAAGATAAAAATATTCACGAAATGGAAAATCATCAAAATCAAAATGTTAGCATCCATCAAGAATTCAGACCTTTAAGAGATTCTGCTAACCCTACAGTGGATGAACTTCATGGTAGTATTTAACACCCTGCTGTAGCTGCTAATTCCTTTGAGCTTAAACCTGCTATTATCGAAATGGTGTCTAATAATCAGTTTGGGGGAGCAACAACTGAAGATCCTAATTTGCATATTGCTAATTTTCTATAGTTGTGTGCTACTTTTAAATATGATGGTGTTTTGGATGATGCTATTAGACTCAGACTTTTTCCTTTCTCACTTAAGGGATAAAGTTAAGATATGGTTAAATTCGTTAGCACCTGGATCTATCAGAACTTGGGGTGATTTAGCACAAAATTTTTTTGCTAAATATTTTCCACCATCGAAGACTGCTAAGTTGAGATATGATATTACATCTTTTTGTCAATTTGAAGGTGAATCAATATATGAAGCATGGGAAAGATTTAAAGATCTCCTCAGGAAATGTCCACATCATTTGATACCAGATTGGTTAATAATTCAAACTTTTTACAATGGATTAGTTGGATCTCTTAGATCAATTATCAATGCTATTGCTGGTGGATCATTAATGTCTAAACAGTTTTTTGATTCTTATGCTTTAATTGAAGAAATGGCTACTAATAATTTTTAATGACTTTCTGAAAGGTTAAATTCTAAAAATCTAGCCAGTATTCATGAAAATGATGCTTTTGTTATGTTAGCAAATCAAGTTGCTGCAATTTCAAGGAAGATAGACCAATTTGAGATAAATTTTCTCAGCCAAATTGCATGATTAAAGAAAATTCATTAGGCCAAATGGTTGATTCTTATTCTTCACCAGAAACTTTGAATGCTATAAGCAAGCCTAATAACCCATATTCTAATTATTATAACCCAGGTTAGAAGAATCATCCAAAATTTAACTGGAATACCAATAATCAGGGTGGTATTAATAAAAAAATGGGGGAACCACCAAGTAAACCCATTGGGGAATTGGAACAACCAAGGAAATAATAATTATAGACTAACCTATCCTCCAGATTTTAACAATGCTTTACAATTAAAGGAGAAGAAGTTGTCTATTGAAGAAGTGGTGTCACATATGGGAAATCGATTACAAATTCGAGGAGCGACCATCGAAATATTAAAAATCGATTGGGGCAAATTGCAAATTCATTAAGTAATAGATCCCAAGGAATGCTTCCAAGTAATACGAAGTGAATCCAAGAGATAAGAATAAAGAGCATGTAAAAGCAATTCAGTCGAGAAGTGGAAGAGAGTTAGAAGGTAGAGTTCAGAAAGAAACTGAAGTAGAGAAAGAAGAGATCGAAGAACTAAAAGAGGACGCTCCGAAAGGTTTGGAAAGACCAATTTATCCACCTAAGGTTGATTTGGAAATGCCACCACCTCCATTTCCTCAAAGACTTTGTCAAAGAAAGTTGGATAAGCAATTTTCAAAATTCTTGGAGATATTTAAGAAGTTTACCATTAATATTCCATTTGCTGAAGCCTTAGAACAAATGCCAAGCTATGTTAAATTTATGAAGGATATTCTCAACAAAAAGAGGAAGTTTGAAGATAATGAGACAGTTGCACTTAGTGAGAAGTGCAGTGCAATAATTCATAAGAAGCTTCCTAAAAAGCTTAAAGATCCTAGTAGTTTCACAATTCTATGTGCAATCAGAGACATATTTTATGGAAACGCTTTATGTGATTTGGGTGCAAGCATTAACCTTATGCCTCTATCAATATGCAAAAGACTGGGATTAAGAGAAATAACTCGAACTATTGTAACTCTGCAATTAATAGATCGTTCGATCACATATCCAAAAAGCGTTATAGAAGGTGTTTTGGTTAAAGTGGATCAAGTTTTTTTTCCTGTTGATTTCATTTTGCTTGATATGGTGGAAGATAAAGAGATACCCATCATTTTGGGAAGACCTCTCCTGGCCACAAGTAGAGTAATGATAGATGTGCAAAAAAGAGAATTAATGATGAGGGTTAATGATCAAACTGTTACGTTCAATATTTTGAAATCGATAAAATATGCTGCCATAGGTAAAGATGATGAATGTTATAGGATGGATGTTATCAGATATTTGAGTGAATGTCATTTCAAGTCAACTTATGAAGAAAAGCCTGAAAGAGAAGAATTGGAACATAAGCAAGAAGAGGAGTTACATCATTTTGAAGATTTTCAAGAGGAAGAATTAAATTATGTTCATGAAAATTTTGAATTGTTGGATATGACTGAATAAGATGAATCTTATGGTCCATCAATTGAAAAACCTCTTGAACTTGAGTTAAAAATGCTTCCTAATCATTTGAAGTATGTTTTTATAGGTGAATCCTCAACCTTGCCTATTATAATTTCATCTCAATTGACTAAAAAAGAAAAAGAGAGTTTGCTTAAAATTTTGAAAAAGTACAAGAAAGCCTTGTGATGGACAATTGTTGATATTAAAGGAACCAGTCATTCAATTTGTATGTATAGAATTCTTATGGAAGATAATTGCAAAACTCGGGCTGATCCCCAAGGGAGATTAAATCCTATCATGAAAGATGTTGTTAAGAAAGAAATTTTGAAGTGGTTGAATGTTGGAATTATCTACCTTATTTCAGATAGAGCATGGGTTAGTCCTATTCACTGTGTTCCTAAGAAAGGAGGAGTAACTATGATAGTTAATGAAAATAATGAAATGATTCCAACAAGACAAGTTACAGGGTGGAGAATATGCATTGATTATAGAAAATTAAATCTTGCCACAAGGAAAGATCATTTTCCACTCCCATTTCTAGATCAGATGCTGGATAGACTAGCTGGGCATAAATACTTTTGTTTTCTGGATGGATATACTGGTTACCACCAAATTCAAATTGCTCTTGAAGATCAAGAGAAAACTACGTTTACCAATCCTTATGGTACGTTTGATTTTAGAAGAATGCCTTTTGGTTTATGTAATGCCCCTGCTACATTTCAGAGATGTATGTTGGTTATTTTCTGTGATTTAATTGAAAAAGGGATTGAAGTTTTTATGGATGACTTTTCAGTGTTTGAAATTTCATTTGAATCATGTTTAGAATATTTGTCTAAAGTTTTAAAATGCTATGAAGAAACTAATTTAGTCCTTAACTGGGAAAAATGCCAATTTATGGTAGCAGGAGGAATTGCATTGGGACATCGAATTGAGAAAAATGTTTGGAGGTAGATCCTGCAAAAATTCAAGTTATCTCTAATTTACCTTGCCCGACCAATGCAAGGGGAATTAGAAGTTTTCTGGGACATGCTAGATTCCACAGGCGTTACATTAAAGACATTTTAAAAATTACAAAACTTTTATGTCGTTTACTGGAAAAGGATGCAATTTTTTATTTTAATGATGATTGTCTAAAAGCCTTTGAAACATTAAAAGAAAAATTAATCACTGCACCTGTTATAATTTCACCAAATTGGGAAAAAAACATTTTGAATTAATGTGTGATGTTAGTGATTATGCTATTGGTGCTGTTTGGGTCAGAAATATGATAAAATTTTCAAAGTTATTTATTATACTAGTAAAACTCTTAATGAAGCTCAAATTAATTATATCACTACTGAGAAAGAGTTATTAGCTACAGTATTTGCTTTTGATAAATTTTGATCATATTTAATTGGAATAAAATGTGTGGTGCATACTGATCATTCTGCTATCAAATATTTAATGAAGAAGAAGGATACGAAGCCGAGATTGCTTAGATGGATTCTTCTTTTGAAAGAATTTGATTTTGAGATAGTAGATAGGAAGGGTTCTGATAATCAAATTGTTGATCATTTGTTCAGGCTTGAAAATGAAAAATCTCTCTGTGATGTTGAAGAAATTAATGAACTTTTTCCTAATGAAAAATTATTCATTGTTAATGAGTGACGTGTTCTGTGGTATACCGGCATAGTAAACTTTATTGTTAGTAATATTATACTTTATGGTTTGACATACCAAGAAAAGAAGAAATTTATGTGTGGTGCAAAGACTTATTTTTGGGATGACCCATTTTTATATATACAAGGAAAGTATCTTATAATTCAAAGATGTGTACCTTTGCAAGAGACTTATGAAATTATTAAAAAATGTCATGATTCTGATTATGGGGGACAATTTGGAGTTAATAAAATTATGTATAAAATCTTACAATCTGGATTTTATTGGCCTACAATTTTTAAGGATGTGAATGCTTATATTAAAAATTGTGGTAGATGTCAGCGTGTAGGCAATATTTTTAAAAGAAATGAGATGCGCCTCAATTATATGTTGGAAGCTGAAATATTTGATGTTTAGGGATTAGATTTCATGGGTCCATTTACACCATCTTTCAAAAATGTTTATATTTTAATAGCAGTAGATTATGTTTCCAAATGGATTGAAGCTATTGCTTTACCTCGATGTGATGCTCAAAGTGTTGCAATGTTTTTAAGAAATAATATATTTTGCAGATTTGGAATACCAAGAGTAATCATAACAAATGGGGGAAGTCATTTTAAAAATGTGATTATTGAGAAGTTAGCAAATAAATATCATATAAATCATTGCATTGTTACTGCTTATCATCCTCAGACAAGTGGTTTGGTTGAATTATCCAATCGTGAATTAAAAGAATATTGGAAAAGACTATTAATCTAAATAGAAAGGATTGATCAATTAAACTGAATTATGCTTTGTGGGCCTATAGGACTGCCTACAGAACCCCTATAGAAATGTCCCCATATAGGCTTATTTTTGGAAAAGCTTGTCATTTGCCTATTGAATTTGAGCATAAAGCATATTGTGCTATTAAAGAGTTCAATTATAATTTGAAAGATGCTGCTGAGAAAAGATTATTGCAATTAAATGAGCTTGAAGAGATAATGAATGAATCTTATGAAAATGCAAAGATTTATAAGGAAAAGATGAAGTTATGACATGATTGGAAGATTCTTACTAAAAATCTTGTGCCAGGACAGAAAGTTTTGCTATATAATGTTAGATTAAGAATTTTTTTTAGAAAACTTAAGTCCAGGTGGATGGGTCCATTTATTGTGATAAAAGTTTATTCCTATGGAGCTGTGGATATTCAAGATCCTAAGACTGGAAAAATATTTAAAGTTAACAATCATAGACTTAAACCTTATTTTTTAATAGATCAACTTAAATCTAATGAGAATCTGATGTTGGGTCACTCAGAATGAGTTCTGGGTATGTCAGAGTGAAGACGTTAAACCAAGCGCTTTATGGGAGATAACCCATAGTTATCGGTGTGCTTTGCTTTATGTTTGCTTTGTGTGCTTTGTTTAGTTATGTTTTGGTAGTAGTATTTTGGAATTTTTATGTTATTGTAGTGTTTATTTGACCTTATTTTATGAATTTGAGGAGTTGGAATGAAATTTTGGACATTTGCCAGACCTGTGCTAAATTGAGCACTAGCGACTAAGCGCCGTCTAGTTAGCGCTTAGGCGCCGGAGTTATGAAACATGTGATAAATGAGGTTCTAGAAGCCTAGATTGTGGGGAAGTAGTTTTTGAAGTTATTTTGGAGTTTTAAAACGTATAAGGGTGGGTTATGCACTTCTAAAGTCTATAAAAAGGCCCTAGATTAAGAGAAACACTTGCCTCAAGTCCTATTTTCATTCCTGAGTCTTAAGAAGAGTATTTTAAGTGCATCATGCCTTCCTGGGAGAATGAGATTAAGAAGAGAGAAGATTCCAACAAGAGTAAGTTTATTAGTGACAGTGTTAAAGAGTTATCAATGAATTTCTCGCTGTTAGTATTCAAGGAATTACAGAAAAGATTGCAAAGATCGAAGCCCGAGTGACTTCAATCGAAGAGATTATTGAAACTAACGCACATTTGGAGCATATTGGATGGAAACTCAAGATGCAATTCAATCATACAAGTCATGTGGAAGAAGCGGATAAAACGATATTCCTGAAGAACAAGTGGTTAGAAGAAGAAGATGTAAGAGTATTCAATCATTACTCGTTCTATCAAATTTATATTCCATAAGAGTTAAATGGAAATAATAGTGGTTCTGGATATATTACGCCTACTGGAGAGTGGAATTAAATGTTAGTTTGATCTTGTGATTTATTTTATGTATCTTATGTTTTATGTGTTTGATGTTTTAAGTGTTTAATGTTTTATGTATGTGATCTGTTGCACTTTAATGTGTGATTATTACATCTTAGTGATGTAAACTTATCTTTACGATTATTGAGTTCATTTGTATCTTGGGAATTTCATCCAAAGTATTTGGATAAAAAATTTTAGTTTATATTAAGTGTGGTTTATTTTTAATGAATATAAGTTTGTGTTTGTGTGAAACTTGATCGGAATTGATGGATATTAAAGTTTGAAATTGGAGTATTGGAGATTTATGAGGAAGAGACAATTATTTTAAGAAGATTAAGGGTAATTAACTAAGAGGTTTAGTGTATTTTCTTAATTGTGAAAATCTGGGCACTGGTGGCTAAGCTCTAGAGTACAGGCGCTTAAGTGTCAGATTTCGCAGCTAAGCGCCAAAGGCCTCGAGCTTAGGCGCCGGTTCATGAAAATTGGTTTTCAGCAGTTAAAAACTCAAAAATCATTATTTTTAACTTCCCTGTCGTCTTCAACCACTGATTTTTGCGAAAAGGAGCCTAGGGCATCAATATATTGGATCATTTAAGAGCCGATCTCAACAAAAATTGTTAGATTTGGATTCCTTAAGTTGAGAACACTACTCCTAAGTAAAAATTTCTGATTTTCACCATGTATTTTGATTACATTTTGGAAAATCCTAAAATCACTATCATGGTGAAAATTTGAGAAAAAGTATGAGAAATTACTTGGATTTAGTGAAAATTACCTTTGGATGTTAATTTAGCAAGTTTAGTTTGATTTTTGAATTTATGGTAATTTTTTCGTGAATTTTTAGAAATGGCTACAAAGTCAAAGCGTGCGAGAGAAAAGACGAGATTTGATTCTGACAAGTTTGTTAGTGCAAGGGCTGAGGAATGATACGTCGATCCACTACAGTCACGTAAGTTGATTCCTGAGCGTGTGTTTAGTAAGCCAGGAGAGGTTAATTAGGAGATGATTGCTAGAAGAAATTGGGATAATTACTGTTGCTTCTCTGTTGTTGCTGTTATTTTTATGGTCAGAGAGTTCTATGCAAACTTACCTGTAGTAGAAGAAAATTTAGTGATGGTGAGGAGGCAAGAAGTTCATTTTTCATTTGTGGTAATCAATGTGTTTTATTGACTACCTCCTGATATGTTTTGTTTTTATTAGAACTATCATCCTACTGAGAGAGAGTTAGATGAGATAATGGCATTTCTAACTGATGGAAGAGGATTATGAAAGATAACAAATGATAGAAGAGTATATTTTCAAGCCTCTAAGTTAAATGCCACTTCTAAAGCATGACATTATTTTATCTCATCTAAAATGTTGCCTTCAAGTCATACTAGTGAAGTTACAAGGGAGAGAACTGTTTTGAACTATAGCATTCAGCAAGAGAAGCCTATAAATATTGGAGCAATCATTTTTTATTACATTTTGAATTGTGTCAAATCTACCACTACTACTGGTTTAGGATTTCCTTCCTTGATTCATTCATTATGTGAATGGTCTGGAGTGAAATTTGAAACTTGGGAAGAGGTCCTTTAGCCTTTAAAACCAATTACAGTGTAAACATTGGAGCTTATACTGTACATGCAGAGTTTGGTTGGAGAGGAGGATTTGGTAGGGCTTCTACTGCTTCTGCTTCTTCTTCTGCTGCTTCTACTTCCCGTGTTACTACTTCGAGAGCTTCATCATCTAGTGATTCATAGACTGGATTATTAAGAAAGATTTTGAGGAAGGTGAGTTTTGCTCATGTGCATATTAGAGACATGGATGGTAAGATGGATAATATAGAAATATTTATTGTTAAACATGATGAATATAAGGAGAATTATCAGCATTATTTGGATAAAGTGATTAGAGGTGATATGAGTGATGTGATGTCCCCTCATCCATTCTATATACCTTATGTGCCATCCAGAGATTGGAACGACCGAGATGATGATGATGATGAGGATGATTAGTGGATTTATTTGTTTTTATATTTTATGTGTTACTGAGTTTCTGTTGATGAGTTGATGTAAGTTATATCTTGTATTTTATTTTGATATTGTGTTTGTGATGTGAACTCTGGTAATATGCTGATTATAGTTAGACTATTATTTTTTCATGCATATTCAGATGTATCTTTGTTGGATTGATATTTTATATGTTGTTTTGTGTGACATATGTGTAGTAGTAAATGTTTTAATGTGTATGTTGTGTCAGAGTTTTTTATAGTGTGTATTTTAATTCCAAAACTGTTAGGAGAATGTGGAACACTATTAAAAACTATTATTTAAAAAGTGCATGTTTTAAAACTTTTCAAAATCTACTACTACCATTTGTTATCTAGTATTGGTGTGATTTCATTTATTTTCAATATGTGTGTATTTGCTTTGAAAACCTCCACTATTGTACAAGTCCTTTGAAATTTTGAAATTTCTATTAAAAAAAACTGAAAATTTTGAATTTGATTTCTTTTTACTCCTGTTTTTAAATTGTTATACTTGCATATTTAGGATATTAAGATTTCTGCAAGCATGTTATGTTTAAATGTTTTATCCTAACTAAAAATTAAAGTTGGGGGAGGAGATTTTAAAAACAGAAAATTTTCAAAATTCTAAAATTTTATTTGTTCTCAAGAATACTTAAAATTAATTTGATTTTTTTGATTGAAAACAATTATGTATATGAAGTTATATTAGAGGAACAAAATTTTGAATATGGAAATGAATAAGAGAATTTAGTTAAAATTTATAGTAATAATGAAAAACTTAAAGTTAAAATTTTCTTAGTAAAGAAGTGTTAAATATAGTTCAACTATCTTTAGTAAGAAATATTGTATTTTTGGATAATTGAATATTTGATTTTTATTCTTCAAAGATTAAATTTATTTTATTGAGGAGTAATTTTCAAATACTATTATTATGATTTTTAAGTGAAAGATGTATATCAAACCTTTATTTTAAATGGAAGGGTAGAATTCAAAATCATTAAAAGCCTATCTAGATACAGTAATCCTCTCCTTATAAAAAACAAAGAAGAAGAAGAACAAAAAGAAGAAAAAAAAAGAAAAAGTAAAAAAAAAAGTATGTGAAAAGGAAGGACAATCTTAAGGATTTAAGGGCCTAATCAAAAATTGGTTCCATACCTAAATTATAATATATAAGTTCTGAGAAAATCTAAAGCTTAAGGTTATAATATAGTAAGTAAAATTACTTTCAAATAAAGATTTTTAAGTGAGAAAAATAAGTGTCTGAATCCTATATTTTGAAGAATCTACAAGTATTTCTGAATTAGATAGAAACTTATATTTTACATTATCCTTTACTTAAGAACTTTCTAAACTTTAAGTTGGTCTTAATTACTGAAATTTTTTCTAAACTAGACTATTCCATTTCTAGAATAAAATTTTGTTACCTTCCTAAGAAACTCATTACATAGTTTGTATGCTAAAATTTCTATGTGATTAAGAGTCACTTGAGGACAAGTAACATTTTAAGTCGGGGATTTTGATACACCTAAAATATCTAGTGTTTTTATGCACATTTTTATACCTATTTTTGATGATATTGTACTTTAATGGAAGATATTTTGTGTTTTTCTTGTAGGTATGATGAAAATAAGTGATTATGATGAAAGGAAAAAAATTGGATAAGATTTGGAGCAAAAAAAATGAAAAATGAAAAATTGGCCACTGGCGGCTATGTGCCGTTAGGTCTGTGATTAGCTGCCACAGTTAAAAATCGAATTTTCTTCATTGCGCCAATTTCAAGGGGTGTTTGAAGCAACTTTTGGTGGTGACTTCCTTAACTTTCTCTTAGCAGTAAATTTGAATGAAGAGATGCATCTTTTGGTGGATACGTTGAATCAGGACATAATTTGAAGAGACACCAAAGCACCTTTTGGGTTATTATTAAAATTATGTCATGCAATGAGTCTAAGAGTAATTAGAGATTAGAGTGTTTTTAGAGAGTCTAGTTTTCAAGATTCTTTTCTAATTTCAGAGTTCTCTTCTAGTTTTACTTTCAGTATTTTATAGTTTATAGTTTAGTTAGTTTAGTTTAAGAGGAGAAAGGGTTAGTGTGAAACCTTCTTTCCAACAATTTTCTTTTATCCATTTATCTAGTTCTTATTAAAGTTTAAAGTCAGAGTTGGAGTCAACAGAGTTGGGCGCCAACCTCTGTAGTGTTGTCCTGTGGAAAGTCAAGTTTCAAAGGAACTTCCGGAGTCTTGTGAAAAGAATTTTCATATAAGTGTTAACTTTTGTTTTTTTATTTAGTTTTACTTGTTGAGTTCTCTTTATGATTTCTATTTTCAAATCAATGTTTGCTTGTGTTTTCTACATGAGATCTGAGTAGTTTTCTTTATCTTTTTTTTCTTAAATGAAGAAGTAATTAAATTATGTTGGATTGTTGTGGAATGTATAAGTGTTTAAAGTTGGAATAAGTTGTGAAGATTTAATTCCATAAACTTATTTTACTTCTTAATTTGGCCAGTTAAGATGTTAAATTTGTTGTGAGATTATGTAAGATCCAATGCAGTATTGTCTTAAACAACAATTGGTATAAATCACATGCAATTATATGGGTGAGAATTGTAGTTCATATAATTAAATGCAAATATATTAGGAGATATGTTTTTAATGGGGAGTAAAATTAGAGGTCTTTAGAGTGACAGGCTAAAGCCTCCTAATTTGGTTTGATATTTTAAATTTTATTATGAGAAGTTAGCCCCCAGGTGGAGGAAATCGAGGGAACTCTAAAGTGAGAGCTGTTATCTTCCCTGCCTAACCATGTTCAAAATTTTAAGATTTCAAATTAACCAATGTTCTTTATAGAACCAAGTAAGGGTAAAGAATAAATTTTTTATGTATCACAACACATTTAAATACTTCCACAACAATACTTTCATAATTATTACTACTTTATAAGAGAAAGAAAAAGATATTTTATTTCCTAGTGATTTATATCGTGTTTTTGAAGTTCTGATAATTTTCATTTCCTGTTTAGCTTTATATCAAAAATATCAAAAACAATTTTCAAACTTTACAAATTAAAACATACTTTCAAAAGTAATTTAAAAAGTAAAAATATAATTTTCTTATTTCTTTAAAAAAATTTTACATTTTCATGTGGGTTAGATATCTCGGGGCTTAATCAGAAAATCCTATATTACTTGATAAACGATATGTATACTTGCATAGTATCCCATATTATAAAATCATATCTAAATCACATTTTCACATGTATATTCGTCGGGGATCAGTGACCTTTACTTTTGTTGTGGAACTCATAATCCTTTCGGAACATATGTTTCCCAACAAGTTTTAACAATTCAATTGGCCAGATTAAAAAGTAAATGAAGTTCGAAGTGAAAAGGTCATCACAAATTCTCCATAATAAATCGACACATCATTTTCATATCACAACATCAATACATCATATGAAAAGGAGAAAGACAAAGAAATATACTTAAGACTCATGAGAAAAAGACGACAAAACATGGATTTTATATATAAAACCAACATCATGCAAATAGAGTAAAGTAAAGACAACTTATCTCAAACTCTTCCCCAAGCGAATCACAAGGAATTCCTTTGAATCCTCTTCTTTCTTCACAACAACACACAATTCTCTCTTCAGATAAGTATGGAAGAAGAAATCTCTCACTTTCCCACTCCTCTTACACTCCTTAGAAAAGGAAACACAAAACCCAGATTTCCTAAACAAAATGAAAAGACACTCTCTCTAAACTCTCTCTACACTCTAAGCGCTTCTCTCCTCTTCTCCCCATTTCTTAAACTTGGCTCCAAAGAATTTTAAATTCGGCAAAAAATGATTTCCCAAGAGTTTCTTCAATCAACCCTCCAAAATCCGACTAAATACATTGAATCTAGTTTGAAATCGGGATAGGGCGCGGTCCGGCACTGGATAGGGTGTCGTTCGGCGCATTATTCCACCAATTCGGTCACAACTCTCTGTAAAATAGCGCGGTCTGGCGCTCGTGACAGTGTTGTACGGTGCTAGTTCAATAAAATGCACTTTTGTCCCTTTTTGCTAGAAATTTACTCTTTTTCGCTTCCTTTTGCTCCAAAGGCCTAAAATCATTGTACCTGCATGAAATTATAAAAAATACCTTTTTTTAAATTGCAAGATCATAAAAAAAGGTATGAAATGAATAGTAAAAAGCTATCAAATTTTCAGTGGATCGAGATCCCCAAACTTAACTATTACTTGCAAGTAATTTTAGTTAATACATAAAATAATGATCCACTGTAATGAACTTTCTTTCTAGAATACCATAATTTTGATTTAGATAAGTACAATAGTAAGATTTTCAGAAAGACCTTTGAATAATTCAAGTAAATTCTACAGGTTTAAGACTATCTAGTAATCAAGTCTAAGAGTTCAAGCATTCTATTCATTTCAAAAATGTTTATAGATTGTCTTATTAAGGCACTGTTGGCATCATTTTTTATTATTTTATATATCACATGTGTGGGAGGTCCGCTCGAGCGCATCGGGATCGTACTTTATGCAAATAAGTCACCCGTAGCTCCAGACATCCATTTGTGATCTTTCAGTGTGTGTTGAGGGGCACACAACCGGGTCATTCTGTTAGACTTTGGCTTTCACTTAGGCGAAGGCCGGTCGACATTTTGTACGTCAGATGGTTTTGGTCGGGCCGATAAGTGTTACTTGAGGCGTCGCGGGCAAAATTAGCTCAAATTGGCCCATCCACCTGTGAGCTTGTTCAGATGACCTCAAACGACGAAACGGACCACGCAGGTGTGTCCGGAACATCGATATTAGCTGGGAAGAACGCCTGTTTTGCTACACCTTCGCGGGCGGGGTAAAAATTGTGCAAATTATTGTTTTTAGCCCGATGGTCAAAAAGTCACCCGAACGACTCCGAATGACGAAACGGATCACACGATTGTGTCCGGAACGTCGATTTTACCTACGGAGGACGTTCATTTTGCTACTGACGTGGCGGGCCGGCTTAAAATATGCGAATTATTCTTTTTGGCCCATTTGCTTCGAAAAAGTGGCCGAGCGCCCCGAACGACCCCGGATGACGAAACGGACCGCACCATTGCGTCCGGAACGTCGATTTTAGCCATGAAGGATATCTACTTCGCTTCAAAGACGTATACGTGTTAAAATTTTTGGGAGGATAATTATGATAATATAATAATAATATTTTATAATATATATAATAATATTAGTATTATTATCCTTTAATATATCGCATCTCTCCCTCTCCCAGCAAGAAAATTCGCACATGAGCCCTACCCTAGCCGACATTTTGCGACTCCTCTTCCTGGATCCCACTCGCGCCGCCTCCCCTCTGCCAGCGACCCTCGCCGGCGAGTTTGCCTGCTGCCTCCCTCTCTCTGACGCAGGTGAAGACTGCCGAAGCCGCCTCCCTTTGGATTCGCGAGCCTGCTGCTTTGATTCCCCTTCGATTTTTGGCGAGAAGGCCTGCCCGAGCTCCCTCTCCGGCGCACCTCACCGGGTCTTCCTCGTCGCCGGTGAAGAATGACGCCGCTGGCCACCTTATTCGAGATCTTCAGCCGCCGGTCATTCTGAGCCGCTCCTCCTTCGGGGCCGGCGGCCTTATTTTCTCACCGGCGACGCTCCACCAACCTTTCCGACGTCGGCACCGAAACTCTCTCCGGCTATATATTGTCGGCGACCTCATTCCTCCTTGGTTTGACATATGCAGGTAGATTCAAGTTGAACATTGCTCCAAATCCACTATTATGTGTCATAAATTTGATTCATATGTGCAGAATCTTTTCATGTTAATGTTTTAATTTGTGAAATTCCAAAGCAGTGAGGCTTATGCTATACCAAAATTATTTTTGTTTGGGTTTGTCCTGCTTTGATTAAGCAAATCTGGATCTTTTGTGATTTGCAATTACACAAGTGTAGTTTTCTTTTTTTTGTTGTTATCTAAAAGCACTTGGAAGAGGGGCTAAAATGTCATAAGCTTTTCCTTTTTTTTTTGGGACAATGTAGATGAGCTTGTCGCATCAAATCCTTGTGCAAAGTCTTCGTGGTGCCTAGCGGGGTAATTTGAGCATACTTTGACGCATCCAACTTCTTTTGGAGGTACATTTTTGGGCGCATATTTTTATGTGTTAAATTATTTATTTTTGGTACTTTGCATACCTCACTGCGTCGTATTTTTCTCGTTGCATTATTCATTGTGAGGTGCGCTGGCGCGCGGGCTGGACACCGATAGTTCGCCAGAAACGTGGGCTCCCCTTCAGCATGAAGAGAACGCGTCTTCAACCTTCGCGGCGGTGAGATTTCCTTATCCCTTAGCCGGCCCTAGGTTTAGTCCGGTCTAGGCACGTGGGTTCGATCGCCCACGTGGGGTGGAGGTGTCGGACGACGTGTGTCGGCCGGTCGAGCCGCCTATGTGATGGATCGTTGATTTACGCAGAGTGAGCTATAGGTTAGGAATCCTATGCGTTGGCGAGTCCTATTCGTAGCCGAGCAATTTCTCGTTGTAAGCTTTTAGGCTTTAGTCCTGCCGGGTTGGAATCCCGATTTCCACGGTTTTGGCACTCCTAATCTCCTCGGAGGGATTAGTTGAGTTCGATCTTAGAGGACGGGAAAAGCTTTGTAGCTAGTCCGATCCTATAAGATCGAGGTGTTCGTAGAGCGGAAAAAGCTTTGTAGCTAGTCCGCCCTACGAACGGTGGAGAGTTTCCCTACGAGAAATCGGAGCGGGAAACCCTCTACATAGCCACGCCAAGCCTGGAAGCGGCGATGCCGCACATCCAAGAGCGTCGACCCTAGGTACCTATGTGAGGTCGTTAGGACAAGTTCGACATGCCGTCGAGTGTTGGGGTTGTGTTGCATGTGCATGGTCCATCTTGTTGCATTTTGCATGTGGTCATTTGTTGCATCGTATGCATGTTCGCATGAGCATTTCGGGTTGATCGGCCGTCCCGGCCGATCCCCGATCCTCGACTGGGTTCGATCGACCGTCCCAAGTTGATCACCTATCCTTTAGGGTCGGATTGGTTACCCCGAACTAATCCACCCATTTCTTTGGTCCGACCGCCCACCACGGTCCGGTCGACCGATCATATTACATGTTCGTATGCTTCTGCATCTTATTGCATGTTTATATGCATGTGCATGTTGGTCTGATTGCATGTTGCACCATATTCTGCCTCTTTGCATTTACATTTGCACCGTACTTTTATGATTCTCCATAGTGAGAATTATTCCACCTCTCGGGTCATCGCCCCTCAGCATACTCATTTGCTCGGGCCGGCTGCCGCTACGGCATGCCCACCTCCGGCCGCCGCCGCTACGGCATGCCCACCTTCGGTCACCGGCTCCTCGGCATACCCATCCTTTGGGCCGCTGCCACTACGGCATGCCCGCTCTTTTCGAGTCACCGCCTTTATGGTATACTCCACCTTCACCACTTTGGTGCATTCTCTTGCATGTAGCATCCTTGCATTTCGCATGATGTGTGTGCTTGCCGCTCTGGGCGCCGTTGTGATTGCTTCGTACTTCATTCGAGCAATCACAATGTGGGCTTCTTGCATGATTCGTTGCTTACCCATTCCTCGATGGCTTGTCCTACTCGTTAGGAGAGTGACCCCGTGTCGAGCCGCGATGCCTTAACGAGCATTGCTTGTCGGGTTGATCCCGATGAGCAATGCGAGTCAAGTCATCGGGATCGACACTAAGTATGATCGTGCTAAGGATCCATTGGATCTAACTTGTGTCACCCCTCTTCGTGACGCTCTTTAGATCCTTCGGATCTTCGGGATGGGGCCGGTATGGCGACCCCGTCAAAGTCATACTATACCGAGACTTACCCCGCACTTGAGCACTGTAGGTTCGTGCACTTTCGTTAGATGGTGTCTTGTGGTAGGACTTAGGTTCTTAGGTAGTCTTTTTGATGCACTAGCTATTGTTCTTTGATGGATTGGTTGCCCTAGCCGTGTATCTTCTTCCGCACTTTGCTCGTGATGTGATTCCATGCTTCATATGTATGGTAGTGTGTTAAGTGCGCTTTCCGCGAGGAGCCATGCTTATTTATACACACACACAGTACCGCTGTGGGGGAGCGAGTGATGATTTCGACATTTTTGTTTGCGAGTCGCTATTAGCTCCCCCATTTATAAAGCATGGCTCATTATACGTCATTTGCATGCGAGCTTTCCCGCTAACACTTGTTTTCATGCAGGATTGAGTCTTTTTATTTTCCTTTGTACTTTTAGAGTCTAGGGAGAGTCCCGTAGCGAGAAATAAGATACGGGCACGGGTTCCGAGGCATTTTGCGCGGGAACCACGTGGAGGGGATTAGGAGCAGATGCTCGTGCCCCATATCTTAATTTTGCATTTTTATATTGATGTATAGAATTAGGATCGGGCATGTATATGCGGAGACCGGCCGCAATTTTCTTTTTTCTGGGTTATGTTGCCGGTCCAGCGGCATTTTGGCCTCATTTATTTTATTATGGAATGCTTTCTTTCTTGCTTTTATTACATATTTGCATGCCTGCATGTGTTTTCCTTGTTTCTTTATGTGATCTGGGATTTCGCGATATCATTTAGGCTCTTTAAGGACCCTAAAATTGTAAACTTTATATGTTTAAAAAGTCCTAATAAAATATTCAAGATAAATAAATTTTAGGATTAAAATATTCAAGATTTTAAAATATGCACTTTTACTTTCTTGTATGCGCCTTCGGCCGATTTTAAATGGGTTGCATTGCATGGCTATCACCCGAGTCATACTAATAGGGCCTCCACATTACTTAAGGACCACTCTGAATAACTGCATTCATATTTGCATGTCCCGAGGAGGAGTCCCCGTGCTTCTCCAACTCGTCGGCCCGGCATACCTTTATAGGTGGTTGCCTAGTGCGCCTGTGGTGTTAGAAGGCTCCCCGACCCGGACGGGGTGTAAGTCCTTTTGTTTGGAGCGTTTGCGCGCATTGTAGCCGAACCTCCCTTTCTCTTCTTTCCCGAGGCATCCTCGCCACTTCGGCGAGTGTGAGACCCACCTCTTGGAGCTCCGACTATAATCATAGGATAGAGCTTCCTTCCTTCGACCTTGAGGCTACCGAGGTCCCCGTGGATAATGCAATTCTTGGATTCGCCGACCGGGATCTCGGGATGTGTCGGGTCGACTACCTTCACGTTCGGGTAGACTTGGGGTCCTACTTCTGGATGACGGGTTCGTGATACCCCGACTTGGCTACCTCTACCCCTTAGTGATTACTCCTTCCTTCCGTTAACTACCCCCGTCGAGCCCTTTCGCTCCTTGGCTTCGTTGATATCATTTTGACGGCCCGATGCCGATGAGCTGCCGCCCGTTCGGGATACGACGATTTGTCCTCTCGCCCTTATGGCCCGGACGTGCTTTGACGTGTTGGGATACCCCGTCGAGATGATTTAGGTTATTCTGTGTGTTTTGTATGCTTGATGAGCCGCTACCCCATTTGGGATGTGAGAAACTCACTTCTCGCCCGATGGCTTAGCGAGAGCTTTGAAGCGTCGAGATTTTCCACATGGAATAATCTCCTTCGATCGCCTATACCCTGTGTCTATGATAATATAAAGCGAAACTCCTTTTATCGAGAGTATTCTGGGTATTCCCTGAGATGTAATTAACCAGTAGGAATACGTTCCTCCGGGAGTGCTCTCGACCCCGCAACGCGTACATACACTCGACTCTCGGTTATGGGTAGTCTACGTAGATACTTCTTTCGCGGATATTGGTTCGAGGTGCCTCTTCCCGATCTTGTTTGGGTGGACATGCTTCGACTTATCCTTGCGAGGTTTATCGCACGTAGACTCTCCATGTTTTTCTTTCTCTTGTTTGTCACTTTGTCGTATGTCCCTTCTTAATCGGTTCCTCTCATCTTCGAATCACTTATTTGATTCGGGGGAGATTTATTCGAATAGGGAAGTATACGACGACTGACAAGCTGGCGACTCCTTTTAAAATAAAAAAAAGAGAAAAGAATGGCGAAAACAGGCACTTAAAAGGATTACATGAAAAGAAATTTATGAGAACACTATTAGTAAGGATGCTAATCCACACATATAAGTTCAGTAAACTAATTAAGTTTTTCCCTTTAGGTAGGTCCAAGTGAAACAAATTTTTGATTAGGCATCTCCTCAAGCTTCTCCTCACTTTTCTTTCTTTTATTTTCTTTTGTTTTTGCTTTTCTTTTCTTTTCTTTTAAGTGAGGATTACTGTATCTGGATAGCTTTTAATAACTTTGAACTTCACCCTTTTCACCCTAAATTTGAAACTTACCACATTCCTTTACCTTATAGGTATTTCTTTAGCATATTAGTGATTCATCATATAATCTCAATCATTCCCTATCATACAAGGTTTTAAGATTCTTAATATTTCAAACATACAGTTTTTCTTACTTTGAATAGCTTATTAGATTCCTATTCTCTTATACCAAATATCCTAGCCTACAAAATTAATGTTCATTATCAAATACTTTCATTCAACTTTATAAAATACTTAAATAAAATCAAAATATAGTTATCTAAAATTGAGTTCTATTATAGGAAATCATGTTAATAATTTTGAAACTAATTTTAAATGAGAACAATTAACAGCTAATTCTTTCCCTCCCCCAAACTTAGATTTTTGAATATCAATACAATTAACATGGGAAGAAAGAAAAGATCTAAACCTATAACTCATACCTCAATATGTTGGGTTTTTCATACCTTTGAGTTTAAGAAGGTTTTTATTCATAAAGTAGAACAGTAGGCCTGAAATAATTATGAGCATTTCTATACACAAATATGGGTTAGAAATTTGTAAGGGGAGAGGTTAAGAACATGCAACATAAACTTTGCACAAAATATTAACATCCAACTGTTACTATCACAGATTAAACTAACAAACCAAACACATGCAAACTCTACTATCACATCACATACATCATAAATCAACATAAAGTCTACTACAAGTACAACCAAATACACATGACAACACAAATACTAATCAGAAAGAGTCTCAGGTATATCACATATATATCACACATATAAAATAAAATGAAAATAAAACTATAAGACTACCATTCTTCATCCACTGCAGGAGCTTCACCATCATCAGGTTCTTCAGACTAGTATGGAGTATACTTAGGGTAAGTAGGAAATACAACACTAGTGTCTCCCATGAAAAATCTCATCTGTGTGTCATGATAAACTATCTCATATTCTCTCTACCGCACTTGATAATCATCATTTATCTTGTTCCTTACTTGTAGTCCTTCTACTCTGGTGTTCAACTTTTCCAACTGATCCATAACATCATGCAGTAGGCTCCTATTTCAACATCTTTTTGTATTTTAATCTAACTATAAATTACTTACAATTTATTAGATGCAGATAAAGAAAATAATAATAAGAAAATGATTTTTGTGAAAACTATATAAAACAAACAACTTTCTTCCCTTCAATTAATTCAATATTTTTAAGATAATTTAATATTCGTTGGAGAATCTATTTTATGGTATTGTGCCAAATAGAAGCATTCCTATTCTTTACCCTTTGATCCGGGCGTAAAGAACATTAGGCAATCTACGGATCGAGTCCGGATGTATTTTTAGTAGAATGGGTTAATCCAGGCTCACACTACTAGATGTCCAGAGGGTGGCTATGGTCGGTCCTACTAGTGACCCTTTCCTTATCTATAAATCAAATTATAAGAATTTAATCGTCACTCTAAAAACTTATCAATTCTACGCCCTTTAAATCTTATCTTCCTATTTATTTGCACTTCACCTCGAATAGCCCGCGTACGGCCTTCGATTACTCGAGGATTCATGTGACATCTACTAAGTTAAGAGTTCTTCTCCTTCTAAGTCTCAAAACTCTTCATGCAGTTTTAACATTTTAAATCGCCGATTTAAAAAGTAAAGTAAGATCGGTATTAATATCATCACAATGTTTTGAAAATATTTTGATTTTCAATTCTCCATCGAATTTTATATTATCTTATTTATCTTTTCATAGTTGAAGGAAGAAAGTAAGCTAACTACTCGGAACACATTGAATATAAACAACGAAAACATAATAAATAAACTTTGAATCAAAAATAAAATACTTATCTCAAATATTCCTTTTACAAATCTTCTGATTCCTACTGACTCCACGGTGTAATGAACTCCAGATGCAACAACTTGAAAATAAACTCACTAAAATAAATAAAAGTGGCCCTAAATTTCTCTCTCTATTTCTCTCTCAAGGATGAGAGATCCTAAAGTGGCTAAGAGATAGGGGTTACAATGGGGGGCACGTTTTTCCGAAGGAGTTGACTCCTATTTATAGGCTTCAAGGGTTGCCTTGAGGCACCTCTTCAAAACATGTCCACATTCAATAAATCTTCTAGAAGGTCAGTCTGGCGACTAGGCGCCGGACACCGCGTCCAGTTCTTCGCACCTCTTCACTTTGGCTCGCACCTCTTCGCGATTAAAACCATTTTGGAGCGTCCAAATGCAATGCATCACATGTCCTATTATCAAGGAACAACTGCCAGTCTTCTAGAATGTCCAATAACCGCTCACTCCATCAAAATAACCGTCCAAACGTTGTCAAAAACTTGACAGTTTCTGTATCGCCTAGGCGCCAGGCCATAATTTTTAATAATTCTGTCGCCTAGGCGTCAGGCCATAATTTTTAATAATTCTTGTATTTTGCTTCATTTTTGCTCCTTTTTGCTCCTTTTTCACCCTTTTTCCTTTTTTGGATCTTTTTACATCACCTACATCCAAAAACACAAAAATACCTTTCATTAAAGCATAATATCCTTAGAAATTGATAAAAATCAAGGCATAAAAATAGATATTTTTTTCATGGATCAGCTCCCTCGATGTAGATGGCCTCTCATGACTAGAAGAAGGCTCATCAGCTTTCTTGCTCCACCTCCATCCTACATGGGCTTCATAAGTTTTCAAATTTTGTTTAGTAATGAGCTTCAGGGGATAGACTACCTCATCATTATCTTCAGTTATTACACCTGACTGAATACACAAGACATGAATCAAGCTGGGGTGTCCTAGTCCACATGTAGTCTCTCCTTTTGAGCTTGTCAAAATACTTTTATGAATAATAGCCCCAATATTTATATTCTTCGTGTTCTGAATACATTAATTCAGAACAGCTCTATCTATAGTAACCTCGCTGTTATGGTTGGTAGGCAAAAGTCTTGCAGAAATGAATAGTGTCAGGCTTTTGATACAAGATTTAGAGTAGAAAGGGGGAAGTTAACTTTTAGTCTTTGTTTAACCTTCCACTCCCCTTTTCCATGAGTCAAAAAGTTCACAATCATATCCAACGTTTCATTCATAATAGGAAAATTTTATATTCACAAGAAAAATGTGCTCTTAACTGATAAAATGCATTAATGCGAGCAGGGGTAAATTCAACCATTTGTTCTCTAACCAATTTGTATTCACTCTCAGAATAATACAGATTTGCATAAAATTCTCTAACAATTCCTAGCATCACTTCAGCAGTGAAATAACAAAAAATCTCCCATTGACGATTCGCAATAAGTTCTTCAAGCATACCTCCAAGATTTTCAAAGGCTTTCTCTTGAATACATTTCTTATTGCTAAGAAACCTACTAAAGTGCAAATAAGCCTTGAAATTCACAAATTTGCTTTCATCATACTCAAATTTTCTCTTCCCCTTTGAAATTCTTGGACCCATTTTCTAAAAATATCAAATTTATCCAAATAAATTTTAAAATTGCAATGTAATTGACTCCAAGGTAAATTTAAATAGATAAGAACTCAAAATCCATGAAAAATCTCCAAAGTTTCTCCAAAAACTTCAAAAGTTCAAATCCTCTTAATGTAGGAGATTTCCACGGTCAATATAAAAAAAATTTAGGTTAAAGTGTAGCTCTTACCAAGAGAAGATGAAATCCGAACTTTTCCGGCCACAAAATCGCTTCAAATCCAAATGCTAGTGAGCCCTATGTGTGAAAATAGGATTTGGTTGGAGGTAGAAGATGATGTTTTGGGCAAAAATGGCGGGTCCCAGGGTTAAATCGCAAAAATTTTGAGTTTCAATCCTTTTTTCTGGTCTAGCGTTGTCCGGTGCTATTGGCAGCGCCGTTCGGCGCATTATTATACTCTTATGGCCAAACTCTCTGTATTTTGGCGCAGTCTTGTGTTGGTGACAGCGTCGTTCGGCGCCAATTCAAAAACTGGGCTTCCGACTTTCTTTTGTAATTTCGATCTTTTCAAGCCCACTCCAACGTCTAATTAGTCTAATTAAGCATTGAATAACATACTAAAGCCATGACAAATGATATTTTTAACACAAACAATACAAAACATCACTTTCATATATAAAATCCAAGTTTCATACACAAACACGTAACACTAAATACTACACATCATCAAGCCATATAATTCTAAAATTCAGCGTCAATCACAACCACAACACAATAACACTGAAAACTAAACAAGAAAACAAGTCTAAATATAACATCCAAGCAAAGCAAACAGTTCAAATACACAAACAACAAAGTACAGTTGTAAGAAAAAAGTCTTCTTCATTTCCAATCATAATGTGTTGATTAATGTGATATAGATCAGTGATGCAAATGTATTGTGCCAAATATGAGCATTCCTATTCTTTACCTATTTTTTAGCGTATAAAGAACATTGGCTAATCCTAAGTTTAGTCCCCAAATCCATGGTTAGGTTGGGAGGATATTGGCTCTCACTCCGGATCTCCACTTCCTTCGCCTCGAAGGCTAACTCTTGCTTCGGCTTCAAACATTAGGACCAAATTGAGGATTTTGTACTGTCACTCTGAAATCTCCAATTCTACGCCCATCAAAGTATATTTTCCTATTTATGTGCAGTCAATCCCCATAAACTATATCTCTCATTCATGAACATTGATAGTGACCTTCACTATTGTTGTGGAACTCGTAATCCTTTCGGAACATATGTTTCCCAATAATTTTTAACAATTTAATTGGCCAGATTAAAAAGTAAATGAAGTTCGAAGTGAAAAGGTCATCACAAATTCACCATAATAAATCAACACATCATTTCCAGATCATAACATCAACAAATCACATGAAAAGGAGAAAGACAAAGAAATCTACTCAAGACTCATGAGGAAAAGACGACAAAACATTGATTTTATTTATAAAACCAACGTCATACAAACAGAGTAAAGTAAAGATAACTTATCTCAAACTCTTCCCCAAGTGAATCGCAAGGAATTCCTTTGACTTCCATTGACTCCTCTTCTTTCTTCACAACAACACACAATTCTCTCTTCAGATAAGTAAGGAAGAAGAAATCTCTCACTTTCTCACTCCTCTTACACTCCTTAGAAGAGAAAACGCAAAACCTAAATTTCTTGAACAAAATAAAAAGACACTCTCTCTAAACTCTCTCTACACTCTAAGCTTTTCTCTCCTCTTCTCCCCACTTCTTAAACTTGGCTCCAAAGAAGTTTAAATTCGGCTAAAACTGATTTCTCAAGAGTTTTCTTAAGCAACTCTCCAAAATCCGGCCAAATACATTGAATCTAGTTTGAAATCTGGATAAGGCGCGGTCTGGCGCTGGATAGGGCGCCGTTCAGTGCATTATTCCGCTAATTCGGTCGCAACTCTCTGTCAAATAGCACGGTCTGGCTCTGGTGACGGCGCCATTTAGCGCTAGTTTAATCAAATGCACTTTTGTCTCCTTTTGCTCCAAATTTGTTCATTTTCGCTTCCTTATGCTCCAAAGGCCTAAAATCATTGTACCTGCATGAAATCATAAAAAAATACCTTTCTTTAAAGTGCAATATCATCAAAAATAGGTATGAAAAGAATAGTAAAAAGCTATCAAATTTTCAGTGGATCACCTAACCACAGATTTAGGGACCAAACCTTGGATTAGCCAGTATTTTTTATGCACTCAGGAGAGGGTAAAGAATATAAATACTCCTATTTAGCACAATACAATTCTAAACAATTTGAATCATTCACTAACCATAACCTCATTGCAAGGGGAATGATACTTTCTCTAATTTGAACCTTTCGTTACAAAAACATTATTTAGAGTTAGTAAATTATACATTGAAGTTTAGAAATTAGTTTAGTAAGCTTAGTTTTTATAGCTACATTAAACATTATCCACTTGTATTTCTTACTTAAGTTATAAATAGTTTGAATATTGTGTGTTGTGCTCCAATCATAAATTTATCTTCTCCCTGTGGGATCGATACTTAGGACTCAATTAGAGCCTTTTATTACTTGAGTGATACATATACTTGCGTTTGCAACTTAGTGATACCATATAATAGTTATAATAACCCATTAGATCACTGGAGGTGGAGCTTTGAAATAAATTGATTATGCTGAAGTGAATTAGTTTTGATTGCTAATTAATATTTCCTAAATTAGCTGCTCTATATGTTATAGTGTTGAAAGACATTTTTAGCATACAGAAATAAACTGCGCATCAAGTTTTTGGCGCTGTTGCTGGGGAGGTAATGGTAAATTAAGGTACTAATTAGAAGACATTGTTTGAACTATAAAACTTATATTAAGGAGTAGTTTAGTAGATTTATGTGCCTTGCTTTTGTGTATGCGTAGTTTAGGATCCGTAGGTTTAGTACCTTACGATTATGAGTTAGAACGTACTATTAGAAAAATTTAAAAATAAAAAAAATTTAAAAAAATTGATCAAAATGGCGAACAACTTAGATAATCAAAGGATTGAAAATGATCATCATCAAATACCTTTAAAAGATTATGTCAATCCTACAGTAGATTAAATTCATTTGAGTATATAAAACCCTGCTGTAGTTGCTAAATTATTTGAGCATAAACCTGCTATTATTCAAATGGTACAAAATAATCAGATTGGGGGATCACCAACTGAAGAACCTAATTTACATCTTGCTAGTTTTATAGAATTGTGCGCTACATTTAAATATGATGGGGTGTTAGAAGATTCTATTAGACTTAAGCTTTTTCCTTTTTCATTAAGGCACAAAGCTAAGATATGGTTAAATTCATTAGCACCTATCTATTAGAACATGGGCAAATTTATCTAAAAAATTCTTAGCAAAATACTTTCCACTATAAAAAATTGCTAAGTTTAGAAATAATATCACATCTTTTTGTCAATTTGAAGGGGAATCCATATACAAAGCTTGGGACCGATTTAAGGAACTCCTCAGGAAGTTTTCACATCATGCATTACCAGATTGGTTAATAATTCAAACTTTTTATAATGGATTAGTGAGATCTCTTAGATCGATTTCTGCAGCTGGAGGAACATTAATGTTTAAACCATTTGATGAAGCCTATTCTTTAATAAAATAGATGGCTAATAACAATTTTCAATGGCCCGCTGAAATGGTAAATTCAAAAAGAGTAGCTATATTCATGATTCTGATGCTATATCCATTTTGGCTGCTCAAATTGATGCAATATCATATAAGATCGATCAATTTGAAATGAATTATTATCAAAAACATCTCAAGTGATTGAGGAAAATGCATAGGGAAAATTGATAGATTCACAAACATCATCATATGAGACTTTGAATGTAATAAGCAATCGACCTAGTATTCTTTATTTTAATTATTATAATTATGGTTGGAAAAACTACCCTAACTTAAGTTGGAATAATAATAACTCTAATGGGGTGAACCCAATGGGGAATGTAAGCAATCAGGGTAATGGTAACTATAAATTTTCTTATCCACTAGGTTTTAATAGCAACTCACAATTTAAGGTGAAGAAATTGTTTATGAAAGAAGTTGTATTACAGTTAGGTAATCAATTGCAAAGTCAATGAGCACAATTACAAAGTCGAGGGGCTTCAATTAGAAACATTAAAAATCAATTGAGACAGATTGCTGCTACACTTAGCATTAGAAGCTTAGGAACACTACCTAGTAATGTCGAAATTAATCTGAAAGATCAGAATTAATAGAAAATTAAAGCTATTCAACTAAGAAGTGGAAGAGAATTGGAAACAAAAGTTCAAAAAGAAATTGAAGTTGAAAAAAAAAGGTGTAACTTGAAAAACATGACTAAGATACTTATCAAAACTTAAAGTATCATATTAAACCAATGAAAATTACTGTAGAGAAACCTCCACCTCTGTTTCCTCAAAGATTGAAACAGCAAAAGAGAGATAAAAATTTATAAAATTTATGGAAATTTTTAAGAAAATAACTATAAATGTTCCATTTGTTGAAGCCTTGGAGCAAATGCTAATTTATGTAAAAATTATGAAGGATCTACTTCATTATAAAAGGAAGTTTACTAATAATGAGAATGTTGTACTTAGTGAGGAGTGTAGTGTAATTATTCAGAAAAGGCTTCCCAAAAAGCTTAAGGATCTTGGAAGTTTTACTATTCCTTGTGCTATTAGTGAAAGATCTTCGGAAGAGCTTTATGTGATTTGAGAGCTAGTGTTAATCTTATGCCTCTTCTATTTTTAGAAGGTTAGGTTTAGGAAAAAATTTCTTCCACTAGTGTAACTCTTCAACTAGCTGTTCGCTCGATTACTTATCCTAAGGGAGTAAGACGTGTTAGTTAAGGTTGATAATTTTATTTTCCTTGTGGATTTAATTGTTTTAGATATGGAAGAAGATAAAAAAATTCCTAGTACTCTTAGAAGACCTTTCCTTCTGACTGGGAGAGCCATGATATATGTTCAAAAAGAAGAATTAACCATGAGTGTCAATGATCAAGAGGTTACTTTAAATATATCAAAATCTATGAAAAATCCTACAAAAGATAAAGATGTTGAATGCTTTACAATAAAAATTTGTGATCATTTAAGTAATGAGCATTTTAAGGAAGAAATTGAAGAGAAACAAGATCAAGAAAAACTTGAATCTGAAAATGTAGAGGAAATACAAGAAAAGTCTATTGAAATAGGTATTGAAAAGTTAGATTATGTTAACGAAAGATTTGAAATATTGGATATTACAAAAAGTAGTAATAAAGCCTTATTCCATCAATTATAAAACTGCCTGAAGTTGAAATGAAAATACTTCCAAAGATTTAAAATATGCCTTTTGGGGAGAGTTATCAACATTACCTATTATTGTATCCTCAGAATTAAATGAATCACAAGAGCAAAGGCTATTGGAATCTTTGAGAAAATACAGAAAAGCCTTTGGATGAACATTAGCTGATATCTGTTGACCTCATTTTTGATGAGGTCTTCTCTTCTCTCTTTAGTGTTTAGGATCTAGCCTTAGGCTTTTCCTTTAATTATCTTACAGGACTAGAATCGGGACCCATCCCTAGAAATTTGAACCACTTCGCCTCCTCGCAAACCCCACAAGCTTCGATTGTAGACCCCTAATCACCTGAGGGTTGAAATCAAATGTGAAGGTTTAAAGGATGAGTTCCCTATAGGACTCTTTGGCCTTGGACCACCCCAGGTGGCTTGGTCCAGTGAGGGTCGACTTACACACTCACTACACTCATACTCTACACTCTCACACACACAATCCAAATCCTAAAACCACACACATACCCAACTCTGGCTCCTCGACTCATGTAGGTAATTCATATGGATGGACCTTAACCCCTAAGCCTCGGCTAAGAGGGTTAGGAACAACATAATGAATGCCTCAAATGAGTCCTCTCATGGCTCATATAGGCTTAACATGGCTTCATGGCTTCATGGCTTCATGGCTCAACCAAAGTGCTTCCATTTCACTCATATTTGATCAATCTTCTTTTTTCCAAAATTTCAATTTTTGACCCAGGGGACCCTACACCCATCAAACCTACTAAAAGCCCTTAAAATTGCCCAAATCCTCTAAAATTTCCAAATCACCCAAAATTCCTCAAAATTAACCTCGAACATTTCCTCACCAATCAAATTGATCATCCATAGCCGGAAATACCAAAAATTCCAAAAATACCCCCCAATACCCTCCAAATACCCAAAATGCCCCTCTTAGCCAAAAATCCAAAAATTCGAAAATTCCAGAAAAATTTCGAGAAAATCTCAAATATTCCCAATTTCATTTTGTCCAACTACACCATGGGCCAATTTTGTCAATTTACCCCACTTTTACCAAAACCCCTAATTTAGCCCATTCTTAACCCAAGTGAACCCAATGTCAGACCAAATCTACCCAATTGACCCCAATTTTGGTCCAATTCAATTTTAAACTTCAATTTAATATTCACAATATCAATCTGGACCAAATCCAAGTCCAATTTGATTGACATTCGAATCCAATTTCACTTTTGACCTTAAAGCCCAATTTGGACCCATGACCCAAACTTAGCCCAAACCAAACCAATTCAACTCCAATTGACCCCAAACCTTTTCTAAACCTTCCCTAACATCCCCACAAACAAAACACTAACATAATTTGCCCAAGATTTGGACCCAAACCCCACTCAAATTCAACCCAAAACCAAAAAGCCCCAATTTTGACCTAAACCCAAACCTAACCCAAATAAGCCCAAGTCCCAAAACCAAAACCCAACCAAAGTTGAAATCTCTTTGAAACACTCCCATAAACATTTCCCAACATTAATTTTACAACAATTTCAACCCTAGCCCAACATTGGCCCAAATTAGCCCAATTTGACCTACATTGGCCCATGTACCAAATGAACCCAAATCCAACCCAATTCAAGCCCAAATCACCTCAAATTTATTTCAAATCACTCATGACACATCCCTAAACCAAACCCAACAATTATTTGGCCCAAGCCTTTACCAAACCTCCATCCTAAAATCCATTTTTAAAATCCAAAAATCCCACTTCCCTAAACCATTTTAAAAGCCCATCTTCACTAAATTTCAAAGGCCCAAACTTCATGCTAAAGCCCATATGACATTCTTTTCATCACCCCATTAATTGATATCATCCCTTAAGTCCTAAATCAATCATCAAATAACCCTAAATTAGGCCTCATGCCAAAATCACCCATAAGTCCCAAAAATTCAAAACCTTCTTTCATGTAAATGACCAAGCTTTGTCCCAAGCCACATGGAGCCATGAGCAAGCCATTTACAAGCCATATGAAGCCATGGAAGGTTTGACATGTGACCAAGCCATTAATGGCAAAAGGAGGGCCCCCTTTCCTAATCCTTCATTAAGCTTTTTTAACCATAACCATGTCACACACTAAACCAAGTTTAGCCACCTCACCATGGATGGAGACTTCACCACTCCATGGCAGTGACCCAACCGATCCCCCGGCCCAAAATCGAACCATGGGAAGGTGAACCAAGCCCAAATACATGGGTTCACTAAATTGAACCCAAAATGAGCCTTCCCCCATTCCATTTCAATTCAAGCCCTTTACACATGGCCAACTCCGATTGACTTCACCATTGCCGAGCCCCGACCTCACCTGGTCGAGATGGTGACTCGACCGTGGCCGCCGCCCACCACGATCGCCGGAAAACCCCATGGCCAAGACCTTGGGAGGAGCCAAAGTTTGAAATTCCCACTCGCTAAGCCGCCTCATGCCCAATGGCCACCATGGTCGTTCTTCCCTCGACCTAAGCAGTCGATCCCGAGCCCTAACTCCCCCGGGAGGCCCTCCAGCCATGCCTTTTAAACACCACCTCCTCTCGACCAAGAGAGGTGCTCGAACCAAAACTTACTCGAAACCCCGCCAAAATCATCCCAGACCACTCTCTACACATAGAGAACTTGATCCCCACTGAAATCCCCCTGCCATTTCCCCTCTGTGAGCTCAATTTCAGAGTTGAAATCCAAGCTCAAAACAAGGACACTTCACCACAGTGAGCAAATCTCCAAATTGATTGGTCCTACTCCTTCACCAGACCAAGAGGAGAAGTTTCCCAGCAAGCCCCTCACCAGAGCCGACCATTGTTCCCAGCCTCCAAGCTTTGTGATCGGCTGTGGTCGAAATCATAACTAAACAATTCACCAGGCCAAGGGACTTCATCTGGAGCTTGCTTGGACCCAATCAAAGGTGACACAACTCTCAGATCGAAGCTTCACTTCCTTGAGCAAAGGTATGGACTCACTCTTCTTCCCGAGCTTACAGAGATTCTCCATTTAATTTGAATGAATTTTAATGCATGTTTACCGTATGGATGTGTTTTGTCTCTTTAAGACGAATCCATAGAGCATAAGAACACAAAAAATCCGTTGAGAATCGAGTGAGAAATTAGGGTTAGAAGGTTGACGATCACGGGTTCGCTCCAGTCGTAGACGATGACTGGGAACTGTTGGATCGCGCGTGTATCGAATGGATGGCTCGGATCACGTCAGACCAGAAGATGTTACGTGAAAGGCGGGTCCCGGGATGGCTGAGTCAGATGGCGGCGCCGAATCAGGAGACAACGCATAGAGCTTCGGAGCTGCCGAGGTTGACGCGGCGCCGCGTGGATAAGTAGGAAAATAGGGATTTTTCTTATTTATTAAATTCCCAGAACTTCAAAAATCCATAACTTTGTGTAGAAAAATCCTAAAAATAAAATAAAAATACCCTCTCGCTCGATGAACGGAGGAAAATAATGTGGAAAAGAAATCGAGTAATTTCATTAAGTATTTTATTTTTAATGATTTATTTACTCTCCGCATTGTTTTAATTCTCCATGCATATAGGAAATTCACCATGGCATGAGACCATGAGAGCTTTTGAGCCTCCGAACTTGGGAATATTCCCCGAATTTTCCAAGGTTAGAGGCCATCCCTATGAGAATTTATTGATTTTTCAAGTTCATGTTACTGTTTTGAGTATTTTAATTCCAATAATTAGCATGTTGAGAAATAAATTTTAGGAAAATTTGGTGACGTTTCTTGTGATCAGAGGGACCTAGGAAAAATAAGTTTTGAATTAATTCACTTTGAACAACCCTAATTGGCCTAAATACCCAAAATTGAACTTTAATTAATTAGGGTTAACCATTCATCAAATTAACTTAAAAACAATTCTCCACTGTCCCCTAGGGATAGGAGAACACCACATAAAAATTTGAAACCAATTAGACTTGATTAACTCCACTAAATGGGTTGATTAAGTCTCTTAAGCAAAAATAGATAAAATTAAACTTTAAAAATTCATAACTCACAAAATACTTTTCAAAAATTCACAAAAATGGTTTTGGAGCCTCTCTGATATCGTAGGAATTTAGGAAAATTAAAATTGTAATTTTCTAAAAAGTTGATTTTTATCATTATTTTAATATTTTTAATAATTAAAAAATAATAAAAATCATAAAAATATTAAAAATCACCAAAATGTCACATTTTGAATTCTAATCATTTAGGAACAAACCAAATATTTTTCTTAAGCTCTCAGGATAAGATATCGAATTTTAAAGGCTTAATGTAATTTTTAATATTAAAAACATGTATTTTTCCAACCTTCTCACCAAAATAATTCTAATAAATCAAAAAAAAATCAGAAAAATATAAAATTTATTTCTCTGGACTCCTTGAGGTTAGAGAGATTTAATAAAAATATAAAATCCATTTTTCAACTTTAATTTTATTTTAAAATTAATTAATACTCCAAAACTCAAAATAATTCTAATAAATAAAATATAATTCAAATAATCAACAAAATTGGTCCAAATGGTCCTCTGGTCATTAGAAACATCCCATAATTTTCTTAAGGATAGAAAAATTTCCTGAGTACATGCTTATCGAATTTTCCTCGAAATCCTTATTTTCTACAAAAAATAATTATATAAATAAATTAAATACGATAAAAATCATATTTTCTCCTCTAATATATTAATTGACATGTGAGTGAAGCCACATAAAAATTTCAAATTCATTTAAGTCTCAATTTAGTGAGTTATGGAATTATTAAGCTCGAAGGGCAAAATGGTAATTAAAATTTTAACCCTTAATTAAAACTTTAGAGCTTAATAAAATGAGAAAGTAAAATATTTGATCCTAATCGATTTGGATGATTGAAATTTAAATAATTAAAGGATAGAGACCCATCAATCATTTTTAAGATTAATTAGAGTAAACTTTATTCATTTAATTAATGAAATTTGGAAGATTAATAAAAATTGAAATTATTAAAATAGGGGTATTATTAAGAAGACATTTGTTCTCTAATTTAAGAATCCCTAAATTATCACCTCAATAATATTTAATTCCTAATTAAATTGATAATTCAAACTCAAAATTTAAAATACTAAAAGACTTAATCATTAAATTAAATTAAAATTAAAACATTTAAATTAAATCCTTCCAAAATTTCAATTAAATTAATACTTTAACAATTAAATTAAATTATCTTTAAAACATAAAAAAATAAAATATTAAATTAAAATTAAAATAAAATTAAATTAAAATTTGAATTAAATTAAAATTTAAATTAAATTAAATTAAATTAAAACATATTAAATTAAATTAAATGAAATAAAAAATAAAATCAAATTAAAATAAAATTAAAATTAAAATTAAAATTAAAAAATTAAATTAAATTAAAATTAAACTAAACCAAATTAAATTAAATTAAATTAAATATAACATCACCTAAGACATAAAGAATTCAAAATAAATCTAAAACAACTCGAACACTATTCCAAACTTAAACCCATTAATTAAAATTAAATTAAATCACAAATCACTTAAACATCAATTCGCCCTCAAAAGCTCTTGTTGTCATAACTCCTAAACGGAGTATTAAGTGAAGTTTTACTTCACTTATAGGATATTCAAATGTCCTAATTCATCGAGCAAGATAACAAAACTTAAACTCTCGAATGATTAATTCACTTGTATAATTAAATTCTCTTGACTTAAAACAATCCTAGAGAGTGTTGAAAAGATGTTTAAGACTCGTCTTAAGCACTTCCTCAATATGATAGGATATTTATAAGAACAATTGAACTTAATTGTTCTTTGATGAAGAAAATCGTCTTTTAAACTAAAACACAAGAACCTAGACGTCATAGGAGATGACTAGCTATAGGATTAGGACTTTGTAGACAACCAAAACCTTTCCTTTAACTTTACTCAGTACTTGTTAGAATATTTAAATGCCTTAACATGAATTTTAAGTGCGACTTGGGATGACTGAGAAGACCTCCGGATACGCTTTTATTTTATCGCAATTTACTTTATTGCGAAATGAACTTTACTTTTCTGCATGATGCAATAACTGTTGCATGAAAACCAAAACCTTTAGTGATAAGTCCCTAAATCGAAACCAAAACTAAATTAAAAATCGCCGCAAGATAAAATTCACCGCCACAACATTTCAAAATATAAAACAACTCAAAATTTAATCACAAACGAACACAAAACTATAATCGCAACTAAATTAAAACGTCTCGTTGAATGATCGGGAATACCTCGGATGATGTAACCCACGTGTTGCTAACGGGATTTCCCACGATCTAAATGAAAGTGTGGAACTCATTCGATCGAGTTTAGCAAATTCATCCGGACTAAGTGAATTCGATGAAAATAATCGGTGCAGGATGACGGAACCAGTGAGATCTTAATCTGGTTCGTTTAATCAAACTTTAAGATTTGTTTTAATTAAAATATTAAAAAAAACACTTGGATTTTAAGATTCTCTCTAAACCAAAACACTTCTCTCATCTCCCGATTTATGACTTCTAAAACTAAAACTCGCAACAACAAGGAGCTCGGAGCATGGTGGGCAAAGACGGCCATCGTCATCAATGAAACTCGAGTCTACTTCAAGAAAACTTTCTTAGAATTAAATAACCAAGCCATAGTGACTTCGAGGTAGTCTTGCCAGTGCAACATAACTCCTCAACTCTTCGTTAGGCATTTGCACGATCATATCATGTAAATTAAGCCCTAACCGGTCTTAGGATTCCGAGGTGATCGTTCGGTACGACATAAACCCTCACATCTTCGAGGCTGTTTGTATGATTGTGTAATACGAATATAAGTCCTGATTAATTAAAACAGGAAAGATGAAACATTAAATGAATCCCCAAATTGAAGCCAAGCAATAGGATAGTTTGAGAAATTGCCAAGATTCTTCTTGTATCCTCAACTTCTCCTACTTTTTCTCCTTTGAACTCCTGAAATAAATTGTTCGAAATTTGATCCATTCCCTTTTGAATTTCCAAAATCCAATTGTTTGAAAACCTTAAACTTTGAAATCCTTGAGAGCAAAACCACTGATCATTATCAAGAGTTTTCTTAAGTGATTCTCGTCACTTAGGATGTAATTAACTATAGGGGCTTGCCTCTATAGGGAACTTTAAGAACTCGAGTAATATAAACCCCGCTTAATTCATTTATATTAAGCGAGGGAACTCGTCTGACTTATAAAATTGGTTCGCGGACCAAACGGATGTCATGAATCTCCTAGTTTATTTAATCGAGCCCCATCATCGTAGCTGTGTCTATTCTCCGGATAGATATACAGTTTGTGGTGCGGTGCTCGTTTATATAAACTATTTGGGATGTGAGATCGGTTTGATTTCATATCTTAAAACTTTTAACTTAAAATTATTTTCAAAATCAAATGTTATCTTTTAAACTATATATATATTTAAATAAAAGTTAAAATCTAAAATTCGCTGACAATTTCTGTAGGCGACCCCTTTTTCAAAAATACAACACACAACCAAAAAAAATATGCCGACAATATCAAATGAATCTATCCTTCAATCTGTATGCATAGAATTTTATTGGATGAACATTATGAACCTAAGGTTGATCCTCAAAGGAGATTAAATCTGATAATGAAAGAAGTGGTTAAGAAAGAAATATTAAAATGGTTAGATGCTGGAATAATATATCTTATTTCAAATAGTGCTTGGGTAAGTCCAATTCTTTGTGTTCCAAAGAAGAGGGTTTGACTGTAGAAGTGAATGAGAAGAATGAATTCATACCAACAAGCCAAGTCACTTGTTGGCAAATTGGTACCGACTATAGAAAATGGAATTCTGCTACTAGGAAAGATCATTTTCCTTTAGCTTTTTCTGGATCAAATGCTAGACCTAAAGTATTTTTACTTTTTAAATGAATATAATGGATATCATCAAATTCTAAGTGCTCCCGAGGATTAAAAAAAGACAACATTTACCAGTCCTTATAACACATTTTCTTTTAGATGAATGCCCTTTGGATTATGTAACACACCTGTAACATTTCAACGATGTATGATGTCAATTTTCTGTGATTTAATTGAAAAAGGGATTGAAGTTTTTCTGGATGAATTTTTAGTGTTCAGAACATCATTTGAATTGTGTTTAATTGGAGAAAGTTCTAGAACGTTGTGAAAAGATAAAATTAGTTCTAAATTAGGAAAAATGTTAGTTTATGGTTGCAGCAGGAATTGTACTTGAGCATAAAATTTCTGAAAATGGCATGGAAGTGACCAGGAAAAAACTCAAGTTATTGCGAAATTACCACCTCCAGTCACAGTAAGAGTAGTTAGAAGTTTTTTGGGACATGCTGGTTTCTACGGGCGATATATAAAAGATTTTCAAAAATTATTAAGCCTAGATGCCAACTTTTAGAAAAAGATGTAAAATTTGATTTTAATAAAGAATGCCTTAATGCCTTTGAATTATTAAAAGAAAAATTAATCACCGCACCTGTAATTGTTCAACTGATTGGAAGAAACCATTTGAATTAATGTGTGATGCTAGTGATTATGCTATTGGAGTTGTTTTAGGACAAAAATATGACAAAGTTTTTAAAATTATATATTATGCTAGTAAGACTTTGAATGAAGCTCGAATTAATTACACTACCACCGAAAAAGAGTTATTGGCAATTGTTTATGCTTTTGATAAGTTTAGATCATTTCTAATCGGAACTAAATGTATTGTGCATACAGATCATTCTGTTATAAAATACTGAATGCAAAAGAATGATGTTAAACTAAGATTGATCAGATGCGTACTTATGATGCAAGAATTTGATTTTGTTATAACAGATAGGAAAGGAACAGATAATCAAAAAGTTGATCATTTATTCAGATTAGAATAGGAAGAATCAAATGATTTTGAAAGTTAAATAAATGAAACCTTATCCGATGAAAAATTGTATATTATTAATGAATGTCATGTCCCGTGGTATGCAGATATCGTAAACTTTATTGTAAGTGAAATTTTACCAAATAAACTGCCAAGGAAACAATAGAGAAAATTCATTCATGATGCAAAATTCTACTTTTGGGATGACCTATATTTGTATAAGCAATATAAAGATCTAGTTATTCGAAGATGTGTACTTTATGAAGAAATTGAAGAAATCATCCAAAAATGTCATGATTCTGAATTTAGATGTCATTTTAGAATTTATAGAACTGTATATAAAATATTACAATCTGGATTTTATTAGCCTACTCTTTTTAGTGATGTTAATGCTTATATTAAAATATGTGATAGGTGTCCATGAGTAGAAAATATTTCAAAAAGAAATGAAATGCCCTTGAATTTTACATCGAAAGTTGAAATTTTTTATGTTTGGGGATTATTTATAGAACTATAAATTTATATATATTGATTGCATTACATTATGTATAAAAATGGATTGAAGTTATAGCATTACCTAGATGTGATGCTTGGAATGTTTTAAATTTTTTAATTAAAAATATTTTTATAAGATATAAAATACCGAAAGTAATTATTATTGATGGAGGGTCTCATTTTAGGAATAAAAAAATTGAGAAATTTTTTATAAAATATCACAGAGTGCATAGGATTTCTAATGCTTATCATCCCTAGACTAGTGGTCTTGTAGAAGTGTCTAATCGTGAGATTATAAGTATTTTGGAAAAACTGTAAATCCTAACAAATTAGATTGGTCTGTTAGATTAGACACTACTTTATAGGCTTATCGGATAGCTTATAAAACTCTTATTGGAATGTCCCCATATAAACTTATTTTTTGAAAGACTTGTCACTTGGCAGTAGAATTGAACATATAGCATTTTGGGTTATTAAGGAATTTAATTTCAATTTAAAGGATGCTGTGAGAAAAGATTATTGCAACTGAATAAACTAAGAATCAGAAATGAATCTTATGATAATGCCAGTATTTATAAAGAGAAATGAAAAAATGGCATGATCAGAAGATAATAATGAAGAAATTTGAGAATGTACAAGAATTTTTATTGTATAACACAAAATTAAAATTATTTCATGGAAAACTGAAGTCTAGATGGTTGGGTTGGGGCCACATACTATTATTAAAGTTTACCCTTATGGAGCTATAGATATTAAGCATCAGAAAACAGAAAAAATATTTAAAGTTAATGGACATAGGTTAAAACCTTATTTTGAGGGCTTAGACCAAATTTTAAAAGAGGTTTTAATGTTGAGTCATCCACAGTAAAAACTGGGTATGTCAAACTGACGATATGAAACTAGGCACTTTGAGGGAGACAACTCATGGTTATCTTTGTTAATTGATTTGATTTTATTATGTTTATGTTATTATAGATGTTATTAATGTTAGTTAATTATTCTTTAGAGTCCAACACATTCATTATTATCATAAATTATGGTAATCATTGGATTTTATGGAAGATTTGGGAATAATTTGGTCCATGAACAAAATGGTTTGAAAATATGCTCTGGCACCGACGACGCCAACTTACAGAGCTGTGGCTCCGACAGCGCCACATTTCAGCGCTGAAGGCACTGCAGTTATGCTGATGGTTTGGAAGCTTCTAAGTTCGGGGTTTGGCGATTTTGGATGGATTTTCATCATTATAACCCCTTAAACTTGTATTTTAAAGTCATTTAAGTCAGTAAAATGAAAATTCATCCACCAATTCTGAATCTCATTGTTTATAACTCTAATTGAACTTTGAGATATGGGATTTTCAATAGAAGAAAATTTATTAGTTTCGATGCGCAGAAACTTTATGATAGAGTTCTTATGAAGACGAGATTAATCAAAGAAAGTGGTTTTGAGAATCAAGGTCTAAACGCTCCTAATACTCAAGTGGAGGAAATCATTGTGCAAAGATGTTGGAAACTGTTCCGTTACACTACCGCTGTAGTAGTCGTGCCTGTGGTGAATGAATTTTATGCAAATCTTTATAGGATCAACCAAGGAGTTTTTTATGTTTAAGTTAGTGGGTAACATTTACTCCTTCAAGAATAAATGATCTGTTTATTATTGAAAGCATTCTAATTTGCCATTACATTAATTTCGTCCCCATAAGAGACAACATGAACGATGTGTACCGATACCTAACTAATGAAGATGGAAATTGGGAGATTCGAGATAACAGACATCTAAATTTTCCTTCTTCATTATTAAGTTCTGAGTCGATGAGATTACATTCTTTATTTTTGTGAAATTACTTCTGACAATGAAAATCAGTAAAGTTACAAAAGAAAGCACTATCTTAAATTATTGTATTCAATCAGGAAGTCCAATTGATGTGGGTGCAATAATTGTTAAAGCAGCGCTGGGTTTGATTACAAATAGATCTACATATGGGTTGGGGCATTCATCTACCATATTCCTGCTCTGTAGTCAGTCACAAGTACCTTATGAAAGTTGGGAGAAAGTGCTTCTTCCCTGGAAGCCCATGAACCCAGTAATTAATTGTGACTGTATAGATAATGGAGAAGTTAATGATATGAATGTTCTCATGGATCAATCATCACAAAATTCATCACCTATATAGCCTCATTTCTTGATAGTTCGCATGTTATTCTAAAAAGGATTAAGAAAGTGGATGTCGGCATATTTTTAGGTTATGTATTTTATTTTGAAAAGGGGGTCGCCTACAGAAATTGTCTGCGAATTTTTTATATTTTAAATTTAATTTAAATATATAGTTTAAAAGATAACATTTGATTTTGAAAATAATTTTAAGTTTAAAAGTTTTAAGATATGAAATCAAACCGATCTCACATCCCAAATAGTTTATATAAACGAGCACCGCACCACAAACCATGTATCTATCCCGAAGAATAGACACACTGCTTGATGATGGGGCTTGATTAAATAAACTATGAGATTTAGTGACATCCGTTTGGTCTCGCGAACCAATTTTATAAGCTCGATAAGTTCCCTCGCTAATATAAATGAATTAAGTAGGGTTTATATTACACTGGTTCTTAAAATTCCCTATAAGGCAAGCCCCTATAGCTTAATTACATCTTAAGTGATCTGGAATCACCTAAGAAAACTCTCGATAATAATCGCAATTCTCGCTCTCAAGAATTTCAAAGTTTAAGTCTTCAAGGATTGAATATTGGAATTTCAATAGTGGAATGGATCAAATTTGGAACATTTTGTTTTGGGAATTCAAGGAAGAAAGCGTAGGAGAAATCACAGATTCAAAGTCGAACTTCGTAATTTCCCGACTATCCTATTGTTTGCTTCGAATTTAGGAAAGTCCTAATGTTTATTTAATGTTTTGATCTTCGCCAATTTTAATTAATTAGGACTTATATTTGTATGATAAAATCATACAAATAATCTCAAGATATGAGGGTTTATGTCGTACCGAACGATCACCTCTGAGTCCTAAGACCGGTTAGGGCTTAATTTACATGACATGATCATGCAAATGCCTAACGAAGAGTTGAGGATTTATGTCGCACTGTAGCAAACTACCTCAAAGTCCTATGGCTTCGATTATCTAATTCTAAGAAAGTTTTATCGAAGTAGACTCGGTGTTTTCATTGATGACGATGGCCGTCGTCGTCCACCATGCTCCGAGCTCCTTGTTGTTGTAGTGGTTTAGTTTTAGAAGTCATAAATCGGGAGATGAGAAAAGTTGTTCGCTTAGTAGAAAATCTTAAAATCCAGGTGTTTTTAATATTTTAATTAAGCAAATCTTAAAGTTCGATTATAACAACACCTGCTAAGATCCCACGGTTCCATCCTTCCGCAGTCGTTATTTTTATCGGATTCACTTAGTCCGTATGAATTCGCTAAACTCAACTCGAATGAGTTCCACACTTTCATTTAGACCGCTGGAAATCCCGTTAAGCAACACGTAGGTTACATCATCCGAGAGTATTCCCGATCATCCAACAAGACGTTTTAATTTAGCTGTAGTTGTAGTTTTGTTGTTCTGTTTGTGATTAAATTTCGAGTTGTTTTATATTTTGAAATGTCGTGGCGGTGAATTTTATCTCTGCAACGACTTTTACTTTAGTTTTGGTTTCGGCTTTAGTGACTATCCTAAAGGTGTGGGTTTTCATGCAACGATTGTTTATCATGCAAGAAAAGTAAGTGCGATGCGATTAAATAAATTGCAATAAGGTAAATTGCAATAAAATAAAAGCGTACTCTGGAGGGTTTTCCCGTCATCCCAAGTTCGCACTTAAAACACAATTAGAATATTTAAGCATTTAAAACAAGTTCCTAGGTAAAGCTAAGGAAGGGTTATGGTTTTCTACCAAGTTCCTAATCCTATACTACTATCTCCTATGACGTCTAAGTTCTTGTGTTTTAGTTTGAGGACGATTTTCTTCATCAAAGAACAATTAAGTTCAATTGTTCTTATAAATATCCTATCATATCGGGGAAGTGCTTAAGACGAGTCTTAATCATCTTTTCAACATTTCTGTGATTATTTTAAGTCCAAGAGAATTTAGTTATACAAATGAATTAATCGTCCGAGAGTTTAAGTTTGTATATCTCGCTCAGATGAATCTGGACATTTGAATATCCTATAAGTGAAGTAACACTTCACTTAATGCTCCGTTAGGAGTTATGACAACAAAAGCTTTCGAGGCAAATTGGATGTTCAAGTGGTTCATGATTTAGTTTCGCTTAATTGGATTTAAATTTGGAATAATGTTCAAGTTATTTTAGATTTATTTTCGATTTCTTTATGTCTTAGGTGATGTTATACTTAATTTAATTTAATTTGATGTAATTTAATTTAATGTGGTTTAATTTAATTTAATTTAATTTAATATAATATGATTTAATTTAATTTAATTTAATTTAATTTAATTTAATTTAATTTAATTTAATTTAATTTAATTTAATTTAATTTAATTTAATTTAATTTAAATTTTAATTTGATTTAATTTAATTTAATTTAATGTATTTTAATTTAATTTAATTTAATATGTTTTAATTTAATTTAATTTAATTTAATTTAATTCAATTTAATTTTTTTTATTTTAATTTAATATTTTATTTTAAAAGGGTTTGATTTAAATAATTTAACTTTAATTTAATTTAATGATTAAGTCTTTTTAACATTTTAAATCTTAAGTTTAAATTATCATTTTAATTAGGAATTAAATATTATTGAGATGATTAATTTAGGGATTCTTAAATTAAAGAGCAAATCTCTTCCTAATAACATCCCTATTTTAATAATTTCAATTTTATTATTCTTCCAAATTTAATTAATTATTTTATTAAGGTTTATTTTAATTATTTTTAAATTGTTTAAGTAGGTTTCTACCCTTTAATTACTTAAATTTCAATCATCCAAATCGAGTTAAGATCAAATATTTTACTCTTTCACTTTATTAAGCCTAAAGTTTTAATTAAGGGTTAAAATTTTAATTACCATTTTGCCCTTCAAGCTTAATAATTTCATAACTCACTAAATTGAGCTCAAATGAACTTGAAATTTTTATGTGACTTCACTCATATGTCAATAAAGACATTAGAGGAGAAAATGTGATTTTTCCGTATTTAATTTATTTATGTAATTATTTTTGGTGGAAAATCGGGATTTCCAAGAAAATTTAATAATATGACTAAGTGGAAGTTTCGTCCTTAAGAAAATTCTGGGACATTTCTAATGACCGAGAGTGACCACTTGGACCAATTTTGGTGATTTTTTGAATTATATTCTTTTTATTATAATTATTTTGAGTTTTGGAGTATTAATTAATTTAAAAATAAAATAAAGTTTGAAAAATGAATTTTATATTTTTCAAAAATCTCTCTCGATATCAGAAATCGGAGAATCAATTTTTATAATTTTCTCGATTTTTCTTTGATTTATTAGAATTATTTTAATGGAAATGCTTAGAAAATACATTTTTTTTTTATTTTAAAATTACCCTAGTAGCTTTAAAATTTAATAACTCATCATAGAGACTTAAGAAAAATATGGGTTTGTTCCTAAGTGATTAAAATTCAAAATGTGACATTTTGGTGAATTTTATTATTTTTGTGATTTTTATTATTTTTTAATTATTAAAATATTAAAATAATACAAAAATCAACTTTTTGAGAAAATTGAAATTTTAATTTTCTTAAATTCCTCGATATCAAAGAGACTCCAAAACCAATTTGGTGAATTTTTGAAAAGTATTTTGAAAGTTATGAATTTTTAAAGTTTAAGTTAGCTTAAACTGCTTAATCAACCCATTTAGTAGAGCTAACCAAGTCCAATCGACTTCAAACTTTTATGGTGGGTTCCTTCGATCCTAAAGGTCAGTGGAGAATTAATTTCAAGTCAATTTGATGTATGATTAGCTCTAATTAATTAAAGAGCTATTTTGGGTGTTTAAGCCAATTAGGGTTATTTCAAGTGGATTAATTCAAAACCTATTTTTCCTAGGTCCTCTAGTCGTAAGAAACATCACCAAATTTTCCTAGAATTTATTTCACAACATCGCTAATTATTGGATTTAAAATATTCAAGACAAGAATATGAATTTGAAAAATCAATAACTTCTCATGGGATGGCCTATGACTTTGGAAAATTCAGGGAATGTTCCCAAATTTAGAGGCTTCAAAAGCCCTATGGTCTCATGCCATAGTGAATTTCCTATATGCATGGAGAATTAAAACAATGCAGATAAGTAAATAAATCATTAAAAATAAAATACTTGATGAAATTAAATGATTTCTTTTCCACATTATTCTCCTCTCGTTCACTAAGCAAGAGGGTATTTTTATTTTATTTTTCTGATTTTTCTACACAAAGCTTATGTATTTTCGAAGTTTAGGGAATTAAATAAATAAGAAAATACCCTAATTTTCTATTTAAAACGACGCGCGCCGACTCATCCTAGCAGCTCCGACGGCCTGCGTGGCGCTTTCGATTCGACGCCGCCATCCGACTCGGCGATCCGTGGCCCCGCGGGTCATGTACCAACGCGTCGTCCGACTCAATCCGTACCGTCCACTCGATACACGCTCGATCCGACGGCTCATGGTCATCGTCTACGACCGGTGTGCACCCGTGACCGTCAACCTTCTAACCCTAATTTCTCACTCGATTCTCAACGGATTTTCGTGTTCTTATACTCTATGGATTCGTCTCGAGGAGACGAATACATCCATACGGTAAACATGTATTTAAATCGACTCAAATTAAATGGAGAATCTCCGTAAGCTCGGGAAGAAGAGTGAGTCCATACCTTCGCTTAGAGAAGTGAAGCTTCGATCCGAGAGTCGTGTCACCTTCGATCGGGTCCAAGCAAGCTCCGGATGAAGTCTCTTGGCCCGGTGAATTGTCCAGCTATGAAAGTGACCACGCACCGATCACAAAGCTTGGAGGTCGGGACGATCGGGTGGCCTGGAGATGGGGCTTTCGGTGGGAAACTTCTCCTCTTGGTCCGTGAAGGTGTAGGACCGATCGATTTGGGGATCGATCCACCGTGGAGAAGTGTCCCGGTTTTTGTGTTAAGTTCGAGCTCAAAATCGAGCTCACTGGAGGGAATCGGGTCGGAATTCAGCGGGGATCAAGTGCTCTATGTGTGGAGAGTGATCCGGAATGATTTTGGCGAGTTTCCTTAAGGTTTGGTTCGAAGCACCTCCCATGGCCGAGAGGAGGTGGTGTTTAAATAGGAGAGGGTGGAGGGCCTCCCGAGGGGAGTTAGGGCTTGGGATCGACCTGCTCTGGCAAGAGAAGAACGACCATGGTGGCCATTGGGCATGGGCGGCTCGACGAGGTGGAATTCCAAAGTTCGGCTTCTCCCCATGTCTCGGCCATGGAGTTTCTCGGCGACCTGCGGGCCGGCCGCGTGCAGCATGGGTCACCCTCGAGTCCGGGTGGGTCAGGGCTGAGGTTTAGTATAGGCAATTGGCAAATGCCATGTGTAAAAGGCTTGGATTAGAATGGTATGAGAGAAGGTTCATTTTGGCTCAAAATTGGTCAACCCATCCCTTTGGGCTAGGTGCACCACCCAAGGCTTGGTTTAGGCTGAAGAGAAAGTGATTTGGTTCAGCATAATCAGTAGGGTCAAGTCACCATCCAAGCACAATTAGGCATAAGCATGGTTAAGGGGAATCATGGGAGTGGTTAATCACCTTTAGGAATTAAGGAAAGAGTCTCCTCCTTTTACCCAAAATGGCATGGTGACATGTAAAGAGGCTCTCATGGCTTCCATGTGGCTCATGCATGGCTTCATGGCTCATCTTTGGCTTGGGAAAAGTTAAGTCAATTTCATGAAAATGGATTTAAGAAAATTTTGGTATTTTGATGGGAATTTGTATGGGGCTTAATTTGGAATGGCTTCATGATGAGTTTTGAAACTTAGGGATCGATTTAATTGAAAATATGGTGTAGAGCAATTGTCATATGGGTTTTGGATTGATTTTGCCCTTCGGATTTCGGTGGAGATGGGCTTTAGGAAGGTTTCATGTAAGTGGGCTTTTAAATTTCAAAATGGGCTTTTGGGTGGAGATTTTTGCAAAGGGACATGCCGAATAAATGTTGGGTTTGATTTATGGATGTGTCATGAAGTGATTTGAAGCAAGTCGGGAGTGATTTGGGTTCGAATCGGGTTGGATTTGGGCTTTTTTAGTGAATGGGCCAATATAGGTCAAATCGGGCTAACTTGGGCCAATGTTGGGCTAGGGTTGAAATTGATGTAAAATAAATGTTGGAAAATGTTTATGGGAGTGTTTCAAAGAGGTTTTGGCTTTGGTCGGGTTTTGATTTCGAGGTTTGGGCTTATTCGGGTTAGGTTTGGGTTTAGGTCAAAATCGGGCTTTTGATTTTGGGTTGAATTTGAGTGGGGTTTGGGTCTAAATTTTGGGCAAATCATGTTAGTGTTTTGTTTATGGGGATGTTAAGGAAGGTTTAGAAAGATTTGGGGTTAATTGGAATCGAATCGGGTGAGCTCGGGTTAGGTTAGGGTCATGGGTCCAAATCGGGCTTTAAGGCCAAAAGTGAAATCGGATCCAAATGTCAATCAAATTGAACTTGGATTTGGTCCAAATTGGTGTTGGGATGTCGAATCAAGTTTAGAATCGAATCGGACCAGAATCTGGGTCAATCGGGTAGGTTAGGTTTGACATCGGGTTCACTTTGAGTTAAAATGGGTCAAATCGGGGATTTTGACAAAAGTGGGTAAATCGACAAAATCGGCCTATGGTGTAGTTAAACAAAATGAAATCGGGAATATTTGGGATTTTCTCGAATTTTCTCGGGAATTTTCTAAATTTTTGGATTTTTTGGCTAAGAGGGGTATTTTGGGTATTTGGAGGGTATTGGGAGGTATTTTTGGAATTTTTGGTATTTTTGGGTATGGATGATCAATTTGAGTAATGTGGGAATGTTCGGGATTGTTTTGTTTTCGAGGAATTTTAGGTGATTTGGAAATTTCGAGAAATTCGGTAATTTCAGGGTTTTGCAGTGAGGTTAAGTGGGTGTAGGGTCCCTGGGTCAAAAATTAAAAATTTGCAAAATCGAAGACTGGTGAATGTAAGTGGAATGAAAACCATTTTCGTTGAGCTCATGAAGCCATATCAAGCCCACATGAGTCATGAAGGGACTCATTTGAGCAGCATCCACTATGTTGTTCCTAACCCTCTTAGCCAAGGGCTTAGGGTTAAGGACCATCCATGTGAATCACCTTCATGGAGTCGAGGTCAACTGGGTATGGGTGTATTTTTAGGAGGTGTGTGAAAGTGTAGTGTATAGGTGTAATGTGTGTGTAAGTCAACCCTTCACTGCACTGCACCACCGGCGTGGCGATCCTAAGGCCAAAGAGTCCTATAGGAACTCATCCTTTAAACTTCCACATTCGATTTCAACCCTCTAGGTGATTAGGGGTCTACAATCAAGTTTGTGGAGTTTGTGGGGAGTTAGAAGTGGTTTGAATTTCTAGTGGTGGTCCCAATTCTAATCCTCTGTGATAGTCGAAGGAAAAGCTCTACGCTAGATCCTGAAGATCTTAAAGAAGAAGAGAAGACCTCATCAAAAATGAGGTCAACAGTGGAGAAAGAGGTGTAGAATGTTATGAGTGCAATTAATAATATTTATGAATTCTTTGATCATCTGGATTTAAGGATGAAGGAGCACTTTGATCATACTGGGCGCATTAAAGAAGGTATGATACACAAGTTCAAGAAAAATTCTTGGATTGAAAAAGTTACAGCATGTGAATTTCCGTATCGTCTTTTCTATAACTTGTATTTGCACCACCAATCTATTGGAAACATCAGAGGAGATGATAACTTGGATGACGAAGAGGAGTAGTAACTTTGAAATTTGGACGCTTTAGTATATGAACTTATGTGTAATTGTGTTAAATTTGTTTGTATTAGAATTTTGAGTTTTTTATTGCTTTACATTTATGTTAGATATTTTGTTTTCAGCATTAGTGTGTTGAGGTGTGAATTCGATGTTGAAATAGATGTTGTGTAGTTTATATTACTTGTTTGAAAGTATGAATTGAAATTAGTTTTTGTAATATTGGATTTTATATATAAATGTCAAATTTTGTGTTGTTTGTGAAAATTTTTGTTAAAATTTTTGTCAGTAGATCACTTAATTATAAAAATTAATGTTGAATTAAGCTAATTAGACGATGGCATGATTTAGAAATGACTGTAATCACAGAAAAATTTAATTGCTGAAAATTTTGGTCTGGCACCATTGGCGCAAGAAGACCGAAACTTTACAGGTCCTTTTAATTTTGTGAAAACTGCACAGTAAAATCCATTTTTACTATTTTTGGGTCATCTTCTTCCTCTAGACAAGGCCGAAACTTCAACTAGGGCTTGCATAGATTCAGATTTAAGGCAATTTTAAGGCTAGAAAGGCTTGAATTTCATCTTATCTTGGTAAGACCTTTACTTTAAACTAGAAATTTTTTATTTTTACAATGGATTTCTCCTACATTATGGAGATCCGAAAATTTGAAGTTTTTAGAGAAAACTTTGAGAGAGTTCATGGTGTTAAGTTTCTTACTTTTGAGATTGATTTTTGAAGTTTACTACATTGTTATTATGCATTTATTTGGATTTATTTTCAATTTTAAAAAAATTCTTATGGCTCCAAAAATGAGTAAAGGGAAGAGAAAATTGGATTTTGATGAGAGGAAATTTATAAATGTGAGAGCTCAATATCATTTTAACACCCAACTTCGGATGAAAAAGTTAATTCAAGAATGAGCTTTTGAAAACCAGGAGGTCTATAGAAAGGTTAATTGTTGCTCGGCAGTGGAAAACCTTCTGCTACTTCACAGCAATAGCAGTGGTTAACGTCGTGAGAGAATTTTATGCTAATCTTAAAGAGACCTCAGAAGATCAAGTTCTAGTTTGTGGTAAAATGGTGGATTTTACTCCTGAAAGGATCAATGCCATATATCAATTAAGGGATGCTTAAATTTGTGAATATTCATCATTTAATGCCACTGATTCTGCTTTGGATGAAGTCATTGCTTATTTAACTGGTGGAAAATGAGCTTGGAAAGTAAAGAACAACTATAAGGTAAACTTCTCTGCATCTATGTTAAATGCACCATCTAAGGCATGGCATTACTTTATTTCTGCTTGACTTCTTCCTACTTATCAGCATAATGAAGAAACTAGAGTGAGAGCTAACTTAAATTTCTACATTTAACAAATGAAATGAATTAATATAGACTCTATTATTAGTCGAAATGCACGAGCTATTTCTAAAGGAGAGACTATTGCAAGTTTGGGGTATCCTACCCTGATTTACACCTTGTGAGAGCAATCAGGAGTAGTTTTTTATCAGAAAGAAGAATTAATTGAGCCTCTAAAACCAATCAGTAAGACCAATATTCTTACTTATGAATCTCATGCTAGATGGAGAACTAGTGGTAGGAGTCGTGACATTCCTTCTACCTCTAGCACTCCTTCTTTACAAGGTATTATGGAGCAACTTATGATTCAGCAGGGAGATTTAATGACTACTCAGAATACAATTGTTAGCATGGAGGCCCGGAGTGCTTATAATGATGAATACATGAAGAAGAAATTTGATTATTATATTGTTTATAATGAGGCCATGAGTTAAAAATTGAGGGGAGATCATTCTGTAGAATTCCCTGCTGGTCCCAGGTTTACTCCATTTGTGCCTGATATTGAAGATGAAGAGGAAGAAGCTTATGATGAAGAGGAGAATGATGAATAGTTTATTTCCATTTGTGTGATTGAAGTACTCTTTGTTTTTAATAGTTTGTTTGCTTTTTTTTAAATAGTTGAACTTTGTTTTTGTTGATTTGTTAATTCAGATATTGAACTTGTAGTCTAGATTTGGATTGTTGTTATTGATATTTTCATTTTCCGTTATCTGTTAAATTTAAATGTTTGTTTATTCTTTAAAAAAAAAGATATGTTGTGAATTTCTTGTACCCAACAAAACTTTTGAAGTATAATGCTTATGAATTTTCTACATCACTATATATATATATAAAGAAAGAGCCGTATGGCCTATTTCATTGAAATAAAAAGGGGTACAAACTAGGTAGTATGAGAGGACCCAAAAAAAATTGAGCTCGACTCATAAGAAATAAAATGCAAATAAAGCTCAAACAGAGCGATACAAAAGATAGAAAAAAAAGAAACAAGCAACTAAAGAGGACTAGGTCCCCAAGGCTTCCCTCTACCCCTGATTCTTGTAGCGCATCCATAAATCACACTCTGAAGAGCTTCTCCATTATCAGGGGAGACCAAAATATCATCTATTAAGTTTCCAAGGGAGATAGTAACTTACCTATTAAGAACAATCGGCAGGGTGCAGCTAGGTTGGAAATCTCTGCCTCGGTGAGAAATATTGCTTTCCATCTTTACGGGATGCCTTTTTGAGAAACTCAGTTTCAATGCCTTGCAAGAATGCGTCGTGGTATCTCTGCTGGAACATGTTGGCATGTGAGGAGGCGCGGGCGGGGTTATCACTGGCGAGGGCGTCGACATAAGAGCGGTTTGAAACCATTGTGCCGTTGCACAAATCTGACTGAAGGGACTGTAGGTGCACAGATTCGCTGTTAGGATGCGGGGCAAACTAAGCCCTGCAGGCAGATTGGTCGTCGGGCAAAGGAAGCCAAGCTGTTCCGCAGAGAAGTAGTGGTATAGAAAAAAAACGGAGCAGGTTCGAAGACAGCTAAGCAAAAGCCCTTCGTCGTCAGGTAGGGCGGAGCATCTGCGTCGCTCTTGCAGCCAGAGCAATCGAGCGGCAGGACTGCTCTACAGACGCGGACGCGCCGCAAAGGCAAAGCACCACAGGCCGCGAGCTCTTCCACGCCGCAGCAAACGAGTCGAAGCAGACCGCGACAGTGACAAAGACGAAGAGCAGTGAAGCGTCGAGAAGAGTAGGAAAGATTGACGACGCCAGGAGACGACGCGGGAGACAGATGCGAGTATGAGTCGCTAGGGTTCGCCATGAGGCAAAATCCTAGCAGAGCCGAGCGTGGTCATGAGTCACACACACACACACACACATAGATATATATATATATATATATATATATATATATATATATATATATATATATATATATATATATATATATATACTTTTTTTTAACTAATACCTACATAATTCAAAATTCAAAAATCCAGCACAAAAGGTTAGTATTTTTTAATTCATTTAATGTTTTCTTTGTACCTACATTTTTGGCTAAATGTTTTACACATTGAAAAAGGTAAGTTTGGGGTTGGCGGGGGGGGGGGGGGAATTTTTTCTTAAAGAAGAGACTAAAACTTTATTTGTCTACAATGATCTATATTTTTAAAATTATTCTAACATGATTTTTTGTAAGAATTTAACTTTAGAAGATTAAATTTTTTATTTTATTTAAATATCATAGTAGACTTAAAAATTAGGTTTTAATAATGAAGGTTAACCGTAGAGTTAAGATATTTAACATAAGAGTATTAGACTATAATTTACTATTTAAAGTAAAGGAAATGGTATTTTGAAATATCAAGATTCTTACGATTACATATAAAAATAAAGGATTGAAACTTTATGAAATAATGTTAATACTAATCTTAATGTATTAAGAAAAGAAATGTAATAAGTTATAACTTTAGGAAGAAAATAGTGAAGTTCAAAATTATTAATGGCTATCCAGATATAGTAATCCTCCCATGAAAAGAAAATAAAAAGAAAGAAAAAAATGGATTGAAAAACAATCCATAAAAGAATAGAAAAAGAAAAAAAAAAACAAAAGAAAAAAGAATATATGTGAGGAGAAGCTTGAGGAGATGTCTAATAAAAAATTGGTTTCACTTAAATCAACTTAAAGGAATGAACTTAACAACATTTCTAGATTTATAATTACGTATTAGTATCTTTATTAATAGAGTTTTCATGAGAATTCTTTTTCATATGATTTCACTAAGTATCCTTAATATGATAGATTACATTTATTCTTGAAATAATTAGAAGACTAAAACTCTTAAACTTTATTACTAAATAATCTTACCTATAGTTTGACCTAAGTCATTAGAACTTATTTAAAAGTCTCGCTATTATATTTATGAAACAAAAATTATAGCATTTATAAAGTTGAGTTCACTACCATGAGTCATAATTTCTATGTAGTAAAAGAGTTACTTAAGAACAAGTAATAAATAAGTTTAGGGAATTTTGATATACCAAAAAATGTTTAATTTTTTATATACATTTTATGCTTATTTTTGGTGATATTGTACTTTAAAAGAAGGTATTTTGATGTTTTATTGTGGGTATATTGATTTGAGGCATTTAGAGCAAAAAGAAAGCAAAAAGAAGGAAATTGGAGTCAAATGAAGCATGTTACGAAATATACTAGCACTGAAGATTCCAAATTTGGCGCCAACGGTGCCAAAATCCAGAGAATACAAAGTTAAAAAACATGCTTCGGCGCCCTAATCCAGAGAAGTCCAAATATTTGGATCTAATGACGCCAGTGACGATTATGCCCAACAATTCATTGAATTGGGATGATTTTTGGAGAGGTGCTTCAGGTAACTCTTGGGAAATTTGTTCTAATCGTATAATAGAGTGAGTTTAAGTCTGAAAGTAGTAGTAGAGAGAGGGGGTATGTGTAGAGAGTTTTTGAGAGAGGCTTGAGTTTGGATTTTCTCAAAGAGTTATAGAAGAAGAAGGAAAGGGAGAGATTTCTTCTTCCTTGCCTTTCTAATAGAGAATTGAGTTGTGTTGTAAAGAGAGAAAGAGAGTAAAAAGAACTTTAAGAAATTTGCATGGGGAAGAGTTTGAGATAGTTGTGCTACTTAATTTTTCTATTGTATGAACTTTTTCTTATATATAAAATCCATGTTTGTTGTATCTTCCACATTAATTCTAAGTAGATTTATTTGTCCTTCTCCCTGCAATGAGATATGGTATTGTGATGAATCAAAATTGTTGTGCAAAAATAAAATGATAAAAATTGTGATGATTTAAACTTGGATCTTCATTTACTTTTCGATCTGGCTAATTGAAATGTTAAAATTTATTGTGAAACATACGATCCGAAAGAGCTATGAGTTTAACAATAAAGTGAGAGTCACATTTAATGTCATGGATGAGAATGTAGTCCATGAGGTTGAGAGCAAATAAATAGATAAATATACTTTGATGGGCGTTATTAAAGTCTTAAAACACTAAATCGTAAGGGAAGGGGAAAGGAAAAAGGAGTTAAATTCATGCCCTTGAAAAAATTTTGAAGCCAATGATTATAGAAAATCATCACCAAAATACAGGTGCTTGTTCAGTCACCACCAGCGTCGAATGGTTAAAGCTTGTCTGCTCACCACCATCGCTTAGTCATCGCCACCATCATCGCCCCAGGATTGCTATCACCCAATCACCACTACCACCACCATCGAATAATTATCTCCTGATGTTCGACATCACTGAATAACTATAATTGTAACTGAATCATTGTGGCTTCTCAAATACTATTTGTGGGTCCTCTTGTGAAATTCAAGTCAATAACCACTACTTTTATAATATCACCATCACCTAATTAAGGGCAAACAAAGTCATGTAACTCTTTTTATATAATGAAATCATTTTAACTGGGCAAGATGTCAATGAAATCATTTCAACTATGCCTATCCTCGTGGTTTTCCCTCAAAAATTTTCTCGTAAAAAAAATCTTGGATGAATTGTTTTTTTGTTTTTTTTTTCATCCATGTGAGTTCTTTGTGCCATATTAAGTTGATAAACTCTCATACTCTAACATTGCAAATTTTTTAACACAACAATATCTATTAAGAAATGTAATGAATAATAATTATCCGACTAAATAGTTTTAAAATAAAAAATAATTTTAAAATTATGAAATAAATTAAGTTTTTTAATGATAAAATGTATAATTCTAATCAAAATGTAGGATTAAAATCTTTGAAAAGAAAATTATGTAAAATTGGACTTGAATTTTTTATTTTTATTTACAGGAAAAAAATATTAAGTTAAATAAAATATTTAAAATTTACTAATATAATGTTAATAAAAATATTTTAAAACAAAAATAAATAAATAAATATCTATAATTTTACCTTTTGAATAAAAATTAAAAAAGAAGAAAACAGTTCTCCAATACAGTGGTTAACTTGTTGCCTTTAAAAATTTTAAATTTTAAATTTTATTTTTCTAAGTAAATTAGTAGTAATTTTTCTTTAATGAAACCCATTTTAACCTTACAAGCACCTATAAATCGCTTAAAAAAGAGGATCGTATTTTACAGTCCAATTGACTGAAAGAAAAAGTAACATTTTTAAAAGATATGTTTCATCTAAAAGACAACTTTCACCCCAATAGCGCAGCCCATCTAACAACTCATATTACAAATGCTGTGCTCTCAATCTTTATCTCACCACTATGCAATGATATAATTGTAGCTGAATGTATGCCTTACGTTTGTATATATATGTATATGTATATATATATATATATATATATATATATATATATATATATATATATATATATATATATATATATATATATATATATATATTCCAATTCTTTCTTTTTTTAACTAATAATCATACAATTTATCCTAACAACAAGAGGCAAAATCTTTCTTCAATATAATATGCTATTGTGAGCTTCCAATTCAGCATGTACATAAAATAAAGCTGATTGGTACCTTCACTACATATTGAAAACTTCCAATACCATTTGTTTGTATCAAATATATGTTTCATCATTTCCATCAAATATACATTCTAAAGAAGGAAAATGCTGCCAGAGAATAAAGGTTTATATATAAATATAATCTGAAACAATCTATAACAGTTGTATGCACTTTCCCCGTCAAGAAGGAAAAAGCTGCCAGAGAATTCCCATATAATATTACATTTGTAAGTCAAATTTCTACAAAAAGAATGTTTGGCGTTATATTTACATCTTCTAAAACTGTGACTGACATCAAACAATTGTCAGTCTAGCAGTATAATGCATCAGAAGGCCTTAATGCATAAAAAGAAGGCCCCCCCTTCACTCTTGGTTATCTTTCTCTATTTCTCTTTCAAAAATATTCATAAGAAAAAAAAAAGGAATAAAAACAGCAAAGAAAATAAAGAATAATAAGTTTTGCATCTAACGGAGATTCTTCTACCTATCACTTGAAACCTTATCATGTCATGACTGCCAGAACACATTTGGGTCATTACTATACAGCGAACGATCCTGTATCTCTAAGTTAGCCACATGCCAATCAATGAGCCTTGCTTGGACAAACTTGCAGATTAACAGCCCTGTAGGGAACAACCACCACCCACTCTCATCTCTGCCAGCAAATAGCCAAGTTAGGAAATCCAATGAGAAGCCAATTCAGCTCCCGCCTATATAGCAAGAAAATATAGGAAAGGAACATCTACATACATACCACTCAATTTCTATGTATTTACATATCTAACACCGAAACTTTAATTTTTACATATATGCCACCTTAGCTCTGTGCATGAAAAGGTGTATTTCACCTTTTAAAAGCTAAAATAGTGGTATTTGTTTATGTGATATGAAATATTTGGGTGGTTGAAATTTAAAGGAGTAAAATTTACATGTCATACATGTAAATACATAGGAATTGAGTGGTATGTAAGTAAATGCCCCCATAGGGAAATACTGTACTCACGCGCCCAGGTTCCAGGGTTGCAAATTCTGATGCCTCCGTGTTGATGACTTGTAATGTATGAATCCGCATATGAAGGCGCATATCTGAATATTAATCAAAATGCCATGCCAAAAATAAAGCTTTTGTAAATTACAAGAAAGAAGGGACTCTAAATTAGATTGGCTGTGTGAAGAAGGTTATAGAACTCACCACATTAATCAAAGAGGTGATATTCCATAGCGCATATACGCGGGCAAGCCCTGCAGATCTTCTGGGTCCATGACTAAATAGAGCATTTATACCAGCAGGAAAAGGTGCGAGTATACCCAGCGGAAGAACGAATAAAACCAAGAAAATATCCAGCAGTGAAAAGGAATACAATTGGAGCAGAGTGAGTAGTACTAAGCTAAAATCTCCCAATAGAAGGATCGAAATAACCAAACCAACAAGATCCTGCAGAGAAATCAAAGAATTAATTCACTACAATCAAATTAACCTTTCTGAAGCAGGATAACATGTATTATATAGACTAAATCTGCTATCAGAGCAATCATAATTAAGAAACTATATGGAGAGCAGTCGAGGAAGCGACACAGTACCTGGTGACCAACTGGCTTGGTGTTATGCATCACAAATGATAATGGATAGAAAATATCTTTCTTATCATTAAGTGTATGCACATTGCATTTATCTACTATACTACCATTTACTCTTTTATGCCTCAGAAGTACCTCCCTATCTAATAGAATTGCTTCTGCTTGGCTAACCCTCTTCATGCTGTAAAGTATAAGGCAAGCATTAGACAAATGGTTATGATTCCAAACTAAGCTAAAAATAATGAAATCAGCATACCGTGGTGATTCTACTTTAGTAGGTCTGGTAAATGTATCAGCCACAGTAGTTTCAATTTGACTTTCTACTGCATAAACCACAAGACCAAGCTGGTAATAACCGGACGAAGTAGACTGAAACCATGCAAGATCAACTAACACGCCATGGTTCCTAAGATTAGGATTTGCATGAGCTTCCAGCCAAGATAGAACAGGCAACAATAATGTCCTAAGGTGACCACGCTGGACTAATCTTAGTTGAGCGTTCAATCCAGCAACCAGTCGATACCACATAGTTGGTGGTACAGCCTACCAGTATAAACATGCAAATTAGCTCACGAAATGCATTCTCAAGGGGGGAACAATGATTTATTAATTCATGAACACACAAATATTTCAAATCTAGTTGGGCTATGGTGTACCTGACTCATAAGACTAGTTAGAACATTATCGCTATGGAGAGAAAAAGGTGCCATGTAAGTTCCATCACCACCAAAGATTAAACAGATGGGAAATCTTTGGTGAAGCCGAGGAGGAAGATCAAGCCTCTTCTCATCTCCACCAAGGAAGAAATCTATATATGCAAGCATTAAATCTGGTGTAGCAGCAACCTGAAGGGAAAAAAAGATCAAAATGTGGTATAAGTAACAAACAGTGTTGCAAACACAACGTATAAACGGGTTTAAAGAAGGCCTAGTTAATAAGATGTGTTGCAAACACAATGAACAAGCGATTGTTTCTTTGAAAACATAATACAACTTTGAAATGAAAGAAGAAGGCACTGACAAAGAAAATAAATTGATTGTCAGAGTCAACAATAAGCTGTAAAACTCAGAAGTCAGAAATTCAAAGTAGAAAAATGGGAATACAGAAGTATAGCGATTATCAAATCAAATACATGCGATCAAACCATAGAGGAGCACATTAAGACATACCTTAAGACCTTCATAAAGAGCACGTGAACGGCAAGAACGCAAGCATGCATGATCATACTCAGACCGAACAAATTCACGCAGCCTTTGCAATTTCTTTCTTCTCCTCCACTGCTGCCATGACCATGCCAGAGGATAAGCAAGGATACAAAGAATGCTATAGATTGATCCCTCCCACCACTGGTAGGCAGCAAGGGCATTGATCTCATCAACAAATCTATTGAATGCATCCTCGTACCTGAATGTGCAGTGCAAAAATCAAGGATATAAAAGGTACTGCGGCTCATAGAGCATTTAAATATATGGATTTAAATAAGGCTGAATGTGCCGTGCAAAATTCAGGGATATAAAAGGTATTACATCTAAAACACACGCCATTTAAATATATGGATTTAAATCAGTCAGTTCCATCAAAATGGACTCTAGAAATAACCACATACACAATTTCTGTTATCTGTTCAGGAGGAGAATGAGGAAGATGCCAAGGTTCACTAAAAGTATTTGGACCCAAAAAATACATTCTGTACACATGACTCTGAGACTCCTCAGCCCTGTTAGTTTCCAAGACCTGGATTATGTTAAAGAAGTTTCAATGTCAGCAGAAGAATAAATAATTTCAAGATCAGAGTTATTCTGAATGGAAACAAATTACCTCATTTAGCGACTCGAGAAATGGAAAGGAATGATCAATTTGAGAACCATGCTGACTTGGAGCAGGGCCAGGTAATTCGTCAGTACCAACAAATTTCATCCTCGCAACGCTCAAAACAAGGGCTAGTAAGACAAGAAGACCAAAAAGAAGAAGACCAAACAGCCATGGGCCACCAAAAGTATAAATTAATTCTTCCAAAGCTGTGTAACAGTGTGGCATGTGATACCGATCAGAAACACATTTATAAGGACAAGGAGTTTCTGCCACACCTCCTGTTAAAAAAGATTCACATGTTTTAAATATTTCCTATAAAAGTGCGTTGGCATGGGACAAACAATGCCTAAAATAATAAATACCATTCTCAGTGCAAAACTTAAACTGATTTGTAGGCAAAACTGTCCTTGACATCAAGAAATACCATATCAATGAACCATCAAAATTACCCATCATACATAAATAAAACAAAATCATCTCCATGTCTGATCTAACTCGATTGCTAAGAAAATAATGGAAGAAAGTCACAAGTACCTCGAACACTTGTATACATAGCACGATGAGGAAGCTCATCAGGTGGACATTGACGGCATAAAGAGAAATCAGATCCCGTGACATTTTTGTAGGTACCTAAGGGGCATTCCTGAAACAATAGACAAAACATATGTTTCAATGCAATGATAATCAAAATACAACAAACTGTTCTCAAAATAAGACTGCAAAAAATACTTAATTTTCTTCCTAAAAATTTATGTTAATTTGAACAAATTGGTCAAGAAAACATCCAACAAAATTTAGAGATTAAACTACAATACTTGGTAGTTATACAGAATAAGTTTACCACGATCCTCCCATGGCAAGAACTTGTCATAAATTTTTTGAAGCATGCCACGTATTAGTTAAAACCAACTCTAATCAATAATAGGATTGTTAATACCGAAGAACTCAATGAAAATATGCAGCATAAGACCTGTCACAGACACTACCGACAACTGAAGATTAAATTGTTTTTTTAATATGAAAAGGAATACTGAATACCACAACATTTTAATATTATACCAAAATCAACGGAATGCATCATCGCTACATTCAACAATTCATCTATTTGAGTTAAACTATGAAAACCATCTGGTTACGAAAATCCATAACAAAAAAATGTATCAGAGAAACAAGGAGTGCTCTTGAAGTGTAAGTAATAAATTTTCATATCACTTCGAAAAGGAATTCCTCATGCTTTCCAATTCACTCCAAGAGGAACCATAACCTCGTCTTTCTTCATTAGGTCATCCATAATAGTTGTTGCATGCATCTAAAGACCCGCACAACCAGTTGAAACTATATGTTCTATGCGCATACTTCATTACCACATGGAAAACATAGTGGTGTATACAATCTTCGTTAAGAAAACATAATGACCTTGAAAATGGCTATATGATGTAGATTATAAGGAAATCAATCATATATGAATAATTTTTTAAGATAGCATGATAAAGATAGGATCTGAAACATTGACATTCAGTCTGGCAATCAAGCATGTTAATCAGAATCTTATAACAAACCAATCATTTAGACTTCCCCACTTTCAATCTTCCTGTATATCTTTAATACCAAATTCCATTTAATTTGTTCAATTTGTTCATGCAGCTTTTTGCAACATTATTATATTAAATATTTTATTATTAGTCATATTTTTATATATGATAATAATTTTTATTTATTATATATATTTTTAAATATATTTACTTATATGTTCACATAATCAAATGCATTAGACATGTCTCGTTCTACATTTTTCAAGATTTCTAGTAATGAAATATGTATCTAATCGATGAAATAAGTAGATGAACATAGCCTAACCTTAACGGTAATACAGATACGGCAGAGAAGCATCGCTTCATAAAAGCTGAAAGTTTTAGATCAAGAACAAAATTTACCTAGAACTAGGATACAAAACACCAATCTCCTATGTCAATCTCACATAGTTACAAACTATTTAAAGATAATAATCACAAGAGCAAACAAACTGCTTAAATTTTAAACATTGACACCAGCCAAATTCATTGCCCGTGTTACCCATGCTAGTAAGCAACACCTACAAAATCGGTTAAGGTGCCCCCCTTGAGGCACACCTCGATTTGAGGAGCTAAAGAATATCCTCGAGGCTTAAGTCTCGGTCTTTCAGGTAAGACTTACATCTTTTTAAATGAGGAGCATGCCCGGATGCATTTTGCCTCTAGGCATTTGTGGCACGCCTTGAGAATTAAAGTTAAATTACCAGCGATTGCCAACCAGTGTCTACGTTTCATTTTGGATCCTTGTCTCGAGCGCATCTGCTTTAAGCATCCACTTGAGCGTCTCTGCTTTGAGCGTCCACTAGCATCCTTACTTCTCCATGGTTTCCTTTTCGAGTGCCATCCCAGATGTCCCTATTTTCCTTGTTCATGCGAGCAAGTGCTTTATTTGTATGTTCACCTAGTGCCTTGGCTGAATGTGGTGCAAGTTGGGCAGAATAGAAAATGCATTCTTCGAGAATCAACCCAGTCATAGCTTTTAATTTGACCTTTTGTTTTGTGCTTCGTCTGTAGAGCGTCATCAAGTTGGTAAATATATTTTTTTTCCAACATTGGACTCAGGGGTGTCTTAGGTGTGAAAGTAATTGTAACTTTCGAAGTATAAACAATGAGTGAGGAACCTACAACGCTAAAATAAATGCAAATAATATTTATGGTTTTGCTTGAGTTTGTGCTTTGCAGCAATGAGATAACATTGTTTGTCTATACTGGCAGCCTCCAATACCACCACTACTGCTACATCCTTTATCTTGAGCATCATTTTTTTTTATATTTCAACTACTCGAGCTCAATCATTTTCAAGATTTTGTAACTTTGCATGATGACACAGTGCTTTTTTTATTTCACTTGTTCATAAGCACCACTTGGTGGCTTTGTTTTCCATACGTCATTAATGGTTCGAATTTCGACCCTCTTCAACTGTATGAAAGTTTTAGGTAAAGCTAAAAAATATTTGGGATTCTAGATGTGCATGCAAATATGATTGTTTAATTTTTATATATGTAAATACTAAATTCATAAAAATTATATGCTATGCATGTAGATGACCTTTTTTCTAAAAAAAAAATGACACTTTAATTTATTTAGTTTTGTTTTTAATTTATTATTTTGTGACAATGGAGGATGCTTTTTTTTTTTTGAACATATTTTGTGTTTTACAGTTTTAATTTGGAGTAAATTATTTGAATTTATTAATTTTATTTTGATAACATTGCTATTGCTGGTCCCAAGCCCAGATGTGAAAAGTAGAGGGTTGTGTTAGGTAATCGACAACCAACATAAAACTTGTCGAAAAAAAATCATGACATGAATCCTTTTGATCATTGTGTTAGTGCTAGGGCGTCCCCTGGAAGCCACGCATTGTATGACCTGAATACAGTGGAAAGTGTGCAAGGGTCGTTACACTAGCACTCGGGTGAGTGTCAAATAAGCAAGGGTTCCCACATTATGAACGGATGCGAGTAAAGAAGTTAGTCCATGATACTAGTATTATGATAGAATATTGGAATATAAATACTCTCAATGATAAATAAATGAAATTAGTTGATATTATGATTCATAGAAAGATAAATATCCTATGTATTCAAGAAACTAAATGGGTTGGAGAAAAAGCCAAGGAAATTGATAACTTAGGTTTTAAACAATGATATTCTGGTAAGAGTCGCACTAGAAATAGCATAAGTGTAATTAAAGATTTGAAAGATAATGTTGTAAAAATTAAGAAAGTTGAAGATAGAATTATAGCACTTAAGATTATTATTGATACTAAGATTTTTAATATTATAAGTGCTTATACTCCTCAAGTATGTTTAGATATAGACTCTAAAGATAAATTCTGGAATGTCTTAGAAAACTTAATACGACTCGATAAGCTGCTTAAAGAAAGAATTTTAATTGGAGGAGATTTAAATGGACATGTCGGTAGTGGTAGAAGATTTCAGAAATATTCATGGTGACCACGGTTATGGATCAAATAATGAAGAAGGTAGAGCCATATTAGATTTTGCTTTAGTATATGAATTGATTATTACTAAGAATTTATTCAAGAAAAGAGATGAGCATCTTATTACTTAAAAGAATGGATCTAATAAAACACAAATTGATTATTTTCTTATGAGAAGAAGAGATCATCGAGATTGTACGGATTATAAGGTCATTCCAAGTGAAAAATTAATAACCCAACATAGATTATTAGTTCTTGATTTTAAGATGAAGAGTTATAAGATAAAGAATACTAAGATTCAACATCGTAGAATTAGATGGAGGTACCTAAAAGACAAATAAAACTTTTTTTACGAGTAAATTTCAAAATATAAACATTTGGAATGTTCATGAAGAAGCAAATGCTATGTGGGAAAAATAAGAAATACTATTAAATAAGTGGCAAAATATATACTTAGAGCATCTAAAGAAAATGTTTCTATAAATAAAAATAGTTGGTGGAATAATAATGTGCAAGAAAAGATAAAATATAAGAAGTTATGTTATAAAAAATGATTTAAATGTAAAAGCGTAAAAAACTGGGAAAAATATAAAACGGCTGGCAGGGAGTCTAAAAGAATAATCTGTGACGCTAAAAATTCTGCTTTTAGTGATCTTTATAACAGGTTAGATACTAAGTAGGGTAAAAAATATATGTATAAACTAGTTAAACAAAGAGAAGAGAAAAGTAAAAATTTAACTCAAGTAAAATGTATTAAATATGAAAATCAAAAAGTATTTTTCTTAGAAAAGATATTCAATATAGATGGGTGAGTTATTTTGATAAACTTTTTAATGAATATTCTGAAAATACAACCGACCTTAGTGATCTTAATATCGTTAATAATAATAAAATGTTTCATTTTTATCGTCGCATTAGTTGAAAAGAAGTTGAGGAGGCTTTAAAGAAAACTAAGGGTGCAAAGTCTATAAGACCTGATGATATCCCAATTGAAGTGTGGAAATGTTTAGGTGATTTGAAAGTTTCTTAGCTTACTAAACTATTTAATATTATTTTAAAAACAAAAAAAAGATGCCTGAGGAGTGGATGAAGAGTATTTTGGTCTCCATTTTTAAGAATAAAAGGGATGTACAAGAGTGCAAATTATAAAGGAATTAAATTGATTTGTCGTACTTTAAAATTATGGGAGAGGGTAATTGAACATATGTTAAGACGTATTACCAAGATTTCCCATAATCAATTTGAATTTATGTCGGGCAGGCCTACTATGGAAGTTATACATTTATTGAGAGGTTTGAAGGAGAAGTACAGAGATAATAAGGAGGATCGAACATTTGATTTTTATTGATTTAGAAAAAAGCTTACGATAATGTTCCAAGAGACATTCTTTCGAGAATCCTTGAGAAGAAAGATGTTGATATGACTTAATATTCAAGTCATTAAAGATATGTATACTAGTGTCGTTATATGTGTTCGAACTGAAGGATGATTGACTAAATATTTTACTATTTCGTTGGTTTACATCGTGGGACTGGCTTTAAGCTCAATATCTTTTGCTTTATTTATGGATGGTCTTCTCGGAAATTCTACAAGAGGATGTACCTTGGAGTATGCTTTTTGTTGATGATATTCTCCTTGTGGATAAGACAAGAAAAAAGCCCGAGAAAAACTTGAATTATGGAGGTCTACATTGGAGCCTAAAGGTCTTCATTTGAGTAGAACTAAAATTGAATACATGGAATGTAATTTTAGTAATAGTAGCTCTTGTGATGTAAGTGTAAATTTGGGTGATCAAATTATTAAAAGGTGTCGGGTCTCTTGTTCAAAGCGATGGTGATATAGATGGGGGTGTTAATAGTAGAATTCAGGTTGGTTGATTGAAGTGGAGAAATGTGTCTGGCCTATTGTGTGATAGAAAAGTACCGCTTAGACTGAAAGGAAAATTTTATTAGATGGTGGTGAGACCTGCAATGCTCTATGGTGTTGAATGTTGGTCTTTAAAAGAGAAGCATAATGCTAATTTAAGTGTTGCCAAGATGAGAATGATTAGTTGGATGAGTGGCTTTACACTTAGAGACAAAATGTGAAATGAATATATTCATAATAGGGTTGGTGTTGCACCAGCGACGGACAAAATTAGAGAGGGT